>NW_026846588.1:85338221-85353598 GCF_025583915.1 Anolis sagrei ordinatus
TTAACTTAGCCAGCTATCATAATGAGCCCCAAATTGCATAGGGTTGGATTTAGAGAAAAGTAGAACCTAGCAAATCTCTGCAGAACCAACACATTTCTGAGATATAATTTGAGTGCCCTTTAAATTTATTTTATTGGACAGAAAAGATGAAATATGCCTATTTACCATTGCCCTCCAAATTTCCACAGCATTATTATGTTAACTAATGAGATGGAAGCAGGACTTCCAGAAATAAAGGTTGGAATACCCTTGAAAAAGAAGTTGCTACACCTTTATAATAAACAGAAACTTCCAAATAAAGTGCAGAGTTGACAATACACATATAAAATTAGTCTATTTTCTCTTTTTTCATTATTATTTGTTATTCTAAATCTCCAGTATGGCCTTTGCTCTGATAGCAGCAATAGGAGCAATAATTCCATCAAAGAGTAGTGGGATTTCAGGTCAATGTTTTTGTAAAAACATGAGTGAGAGACCTTCAACAGCACTAGTTATTCAGCTCTGCTCAGGTCTTGCAACCTGAGGGATGTGGGTTGAAGTCATGCCTACACCAGGCAGGCTACTCCATGTAAGTCTGGTCTGTAGCAGCCTGGGATCTAGATCACACGTGTCAAACGCAAAGTCTGCGGGCGGAATCTAGTCCACTACTTCATTTTATGTGACCGGTGAGGTTTTCAAAGCTGGGATGACATAGTTACATTTCTACAGTCTTACAATTACAAACAGCTTTTTGAAGGCAACCATAAGGCTGAGGGCCTTAGTGAAAATGAGTTTGACACCCCTGATCTAGCATGTACATGCTGTCCAAATGGACCAGAATCGCATTAGACCTATAGGGTTGTCATTGTTCTGTCTCACCACCACTGATCTCTGTCAACCACGGAACTCCATCTGAGTGCCTGACCACTGCCTGCCATGTCTTCTGTTGTCAGAACATGGCACTGTGGAATCAGCAAGGAGGGGAGATCTAAATATTTGTCTTCCAACTATCTAGACATCTACAATGTTTCAAGCAAATTCTGAAGTATCCTCCAACTTTGCCTATAACGGGACAAAGTTAGATTAACACCGCATTGAGTCGCCTAATTAGGCTGAGAAATGCGGTATAGAAATAAAGCAAATAAATAAATAAAATAAATAAACACCCCAACCACCAAACAGAAGTTGCTATGCATCATGCCAATAGACCGTGGTGAACTTGTGGTTGAGCCTAATTTTTCTGCCAGTGTACAAAGAACCTGAGTTTATCTTTTCCTGCTGCCTGAAACCTTGCCAGTGTATTATTGTCTTTTAAGAGAATAAAGTGAGTCACATGGTCATAATATATCCAAGGTATGATAGCTTTGGTTAAATTATTGTGGCTCCTTGTCAGAATTCATGCATTTTTTGCTTTTATTTCCATTTATTTTTCTTTCCGTTGGCCCATGGTATCTACAGAACTCTCCTCCAGTGCTACATTTCCAATGAGATTTTCCCCCCTGTCAGCTTTCTTCACTCTTCAGCTTTTACATCCATACACAGAAACTACTATAGTATGGACTAATCTGACTTTGATGATGCTTCTTCAGGATTGTATGTGATTTCGTCACAACTTCCCTTCCGAGTCTTCTTCTGATTCCTTAACAGCAACCCAACACTTTGATTCATAGTAGATGGGAGAATTGGCTGTCTCCAAAGACGTTGCCCAGGGGATGCCCAGATGTTTTGATGTTGTACAATCCTTGTGGGAGTCTTCTCTCATGTCCCTGCACAGGGAGCTGGAGCTGACAGAGGGAGCTCATCCATGCTCTCCCTGGATTCGAATCTCCACCCTGTTGGTCTTCAGTCCTGCCAGCACAAGGGTTCAACGCACTGCACCACCGGGGGCCACTGGGGACTCTTAGTGCTGAGCCAGGCCAATTGGAAAGCTGCTTCAAGAACATCTCAACTTCCTATTTGAGGGATGCGATCTGTAATTTAATTGTCATAGATTAATGCTATGTATTGCTGGGATTTGTAGTTTGGTGAGGCATCTGAACTTTTTGGCAGAGTAGGCTCAAGGCCTTGTAAAACTGCAGTCCCATGATTCCATGACACTGAGTCAGGACAGTTAAAGTGGATTCATTCTACAGCCTGCTGCACACTAAATTTGGCAGCAATTATTTTCTTTTCATTTCAGGGTTTTGAAAATTGAGGTGCACATTAGGTTCGATGATGTATCTCCAGTAAATACAGTATATATTATTATTGGATGAACATGAGTCAAAATTTCACCCATATAGTCGGTAGCACATCAGAGCAGATCCCAGAAATTATACATTCAAAGTATTGGGTAAATATTTTGAAGAAGGCTGAATGGTCTTGATATTCTTCTTATGAGCCAATGTATAAAAGATCTTTGTGTCAAATATCACACAGAATAAAATATGTCTAGGTGTGACACCTCCAGGAAGGTTGTTGCTTCACAAAAATAGAAGCACCACCACATTAAGCCCAAGCCATGCAGACCAAGTTCCAAGGTGTAATAGATATTCTGATTCAGACTACAATACAATTACTGATAAATCATTCACTCGGGATCACTGCCACTGAGTCAAGGATTTTAAAGACTTAAGCATACGTTATTCAAAGGGATTTATGTTAAAATGACAAATATGGCCATTTGATCTTAAGGGGAATAAACTCGTATTAGTATAAGTCAGTTTAAAGCACTTTTCTACTGAAGTTAATCTCAACATGCCACATTAATCAAAACTGTAAAGGAATGTCTACTCTTTTTTCTATTTTTTTAACAAGACACTTAAAATGTACCAACTTTCTTAAAACAAAAGGAAAAATAAGAACAATATTTATAGTAGAATCCTTTTTTTACTTACAAGTAAGTCACATATTTTCTATGAATGAATAGCATTGCTGCCTCTTTGAGCAGAAATTAAGACTTTTTTTAATTCTAGAAGTCTTCTGGGAAATTATTTTTGAAAAGAAAAGGAGATTTTGTGAGCTGCTTACTACTTGTACTCTTTTTAAAATCCGTGTTTCAAACATATTTTATTTTTAATGTTTTTGAATGTTTTGAACCTCCCGTGTTTTTATTTTTAGCATGTTTTAACCTCATATATTTTGACATTCTCTCTACTTTGTAAATCATTCTGAGTCCCAGTTTGAAAAAAGGGGCAGGGTATAAATAAGGGGATGAAATGAGACAGAGATGGAGGAGTTGCAGTCCTAAGGAGTGATATTTCATTAAAAGTTATGCCTAGAGACAAAGCACAGTCAAATTTATACCTAGACAGTAAAAATTTATACACGATTGGTGTATTACAGAGACAGATTTGAGGTCCTGCATTAAAGTTTATTTGGATAATTTGCATTCCACTATTAATAATAGAAATTGGTCAAAAATATTGTAAAGGTACCAGAACCTGTCTGACCTTGGACACTAAGCAGGATCAATCCTGTGAGTACTTGGGTGGAAGAGTGCCAATGAATACAGTTGGGGCCTGAATTTCAAATGAAAGAATTGGCAAAATATACTTCTGTGTATTTATTGTCTATGAAAAACCTATCCAATTCATGGGGCTACCATAGGTCAACAGGTGACTTGAAATCACACAAACCCATACATTAGCACCAGGAAGTAGTTCTGGTATGCAGTTTCTCTCATGGATTGATATCAGGAAAGGGTTCGGTCGATTACTCGGGGCAGTTCCAGACAGTACTTTAATCTGGGAGCAAAAAACTGTTCAAAAAACTGCCTGGGTTGAAATCTACACATGCCCCAGAAAATGTGTGCTTTCTGGGGCGGGTGTCCAGATGCCCCCCCAGAACCTTCTGGGAGGACAGGAAGACAACCCCCACCCCCTCCGCAAACCCCTTAAAAACAGGAGGGGTTAAAATCACTTACCCAGCCACCATGAATCTGCTGCTGGAGCTCTCCTGTTGTGTGACACACCAGGAGAAGGGGGGGGTGCCCCAGGTAAATATGCGGGAGGGTGTACGTATTAGGGCCTGTCTGGATGAGTCCTCAGAAATTTACAGCCCATGTCATATTCCATTTTAGTGGAGAGAGCTCCCAACTCACCCCCGAACATCTGCTATTATTAGAAACTCTTTATCAAAATTTAAAACATGGTGTGACCCCTGCATTTTTGATACTGGCACTTGTGGTAATTATTGACTTTTGACAAAATACAGCTCTCTAAGCATTTTGTAGATCCTCTACTTGAAGTTCTTCATTTCAGTAGGGTTTACTGTTATTCAGAGTTTTATTTGCCCATGTACAGGGACATATTTCCCATGGCTATGGGGCTCAAGTGGTCCCTAGACATCGTATATGTACTTTCTATTTTTAATCTTTTTCATCTATTCCCACATTGTTAAATTTGCTGATTGATTTCTCATATTTTATGGCACCTTACAGTATATATACATATGTGTTGTTCCTGTCTGTGTTAGGGGATCGCCTTGTCATTAAAGCTTTGAAGTCTTCCAATAGTAATGCTAAGGTGCTCCGGTGTCTGTGACATTCAGTGACATCTAAGAAAGGTCAGTTTGGCTACCTGCTGTTGTCTTATTATGAAACATAATTTTCAAATCAGCCTCTGTCTTCATAACTGATTTCATGCATGAATTATTAGAACACTGTAAATAGTTATTGCATCTATATGAATTTTAACTACTCCAATTTAGGCATAAGTTTCTCTATGCCTCCCTCCCTCTTATTTTATCTTATAAGGAAGAAAGAGGGGGAAGGGGGAAGTGAGGAAAAAGAGAGGAGGGAGAGAGGTCATTACAATACCATCATAGTTGGTACAATGGATTTAGATCAGCTTCATCTTTCCCTTCCACATGGTGGTTGCCATCCCAAGCATTTTGTTTTCTGCTTACTGTTAAAAAAATCAAAGCATTTTTTTCTTTCTTCCACACTGACACAATTGCATAATTTTGAATTGAAGAAACATCAAAACAAACTTGCATGACACAATCTTGACCTGAACAATGTAACATAACTGTGATGACAACCATTATTTCTGCTTTGAAAGGTCGACTGGCTCATAAACAATGTGGTGGATGTGCAGAGCAATCTTTTCTTCCCCCAGAAGTAAGTCCATGTAGACTCACTCCTAGGACCTGATCACATGGACTGATCAACAGAATCCCAGAGAAGCCATCCCATGATGCACAACCACGTCTGGTAGCTGTCCATAGTACCCTGTTTTGTCAGGTTGCTACAAGGGAGAGAAGACTCCCTTCTTGGGAGACAGATGTTACTCGACTTGTGTAATCAGATTGGGGGGGGGGGGGGCCAGCAAAGGAAAGCAAAAAGAAAATGGGGAAAGGATGTGGGATGGTTGACCATTTCCAAAAATGGACCCTTCTAGGAGAGATGRTTTCCCCACTCTTCCCAATACTTTCCCTTGCTTTCCCTYRCTTCCCTCAGATGAAGTCCGTAGAAAAGTATAAATTTAGGACTGTAATTTTGTTGTGCTCTAAGTTCAGGATCWGAGMCTTAAATTCTTTTGTTGTAGAGTGGTAGAATCAATGCTAGAATCAAAAGAAACCTTGTGAGTAAACATTTATCTAATTTGAATACAGAAAGACGACGGATTGCCACTGGCTCTTAGTTTTGCTGTTCAGGCAAATATCCAATATTGCACATTACAAGACCTGTGTAAAGTGCTACACGTTCTTTCCAGGAAAATCAATTTGAAAATGCAAAAGGGAATAGAAATGGGGGGATATAAATTAACATAAAATTGTATGGAAAGGTCTGATGAATTGCATTTTAATTTTTTGCTTCAGCTCAATACAACAAACACTGCAATGACTAATGTAGTGTTAAGAGCTTCCAACAGAGTAAATGTTCTAGCCATTCTGGATTTTCAAATTCTTTTACCGTATTGACAACTGGCTTAATTTGCTTCACGAGTTTAAGGAGAGCTTGTTCACAAGAAATTGTCACTCATGTTTAGAACATCAGGCAGCGTTTTGTCCACAAATTGTATTGGTCTTTCTTCAACAGTTCTGGTCATTATCATTATAGGTTTTAAGTTTAAAAGCCTTCTTCCTGAATTTCTTTCTGTTTGTATGGCTCTGATGCTTGGAAACAAGTTTTGCATTGTAACTGAGACACTTGTTTAGAAAATAAAACATAGATTGGAAAGGTACATTGAAAATAATATGTGGGTTGTCAAGAGATGAACATTTACTGAGTAAGGGGATACTATTTAAAAATTAATCATAGTGTACTTTTTCGTTAAGGAGCACATTTCAGGTTCTGTTTCTAGTATGCAAAAGTCAGCATGGTGTAGTAGTTTGAGCATTGGACTAGGACAATGAAATACCAGTTTCAAAATCCCTGCACAGCCATAGAAATCTAGTGAGTCACCTTGAGCAAGTCACTCTCTTTCAGCTGGAGAGGATGGCAAAGGTAAACCCCTCTGAATAGTTCAGCATAAATCAGAAAGTGCTTCAAGGCACACAGCAACAACAAATGTCATGTGCAATTTGGCCCAAATCCCAGATTTTCCTGGGTGGGGGGTGGCTACATGCTACCAGAGGTTGACCCCGGAGGGCATCTAGCCATCCCCCACCCCCTCCCACACCCCATTTCTCTTGTAAACATACTTCAGGCCCCTTGCAGAAAGCTTCTGACATGTCAAAATTCTCCGTCCTCTCTCCAAAATTCCTGCTACATCATTTTGATGCATCAGAAGCTTTCTTTGAGGGGGCTGAGGGGGCAGCTAGGCCCCTCCTGTAAGTTTACCTGAGAAACAGAGGGCTGGGAGAGGATGGCAATGGGAATTGGCCCCCAGGATTGTGGAAGGTGGTCCTGAAAGTCAATACCCGCAAGCCCAGCACCGGAAAAAGATCCAAAACTTGCAGTAAGGTCTGGATCTTTCCAGGTGTTTTTTAAAATCCATTTATTAATCAAGAAATCCTGGGTTACTTTGTATTAATACAGATTTGGATGCCTCAGGTTAATCTGAAACCCATCACGTATTTTGGGCCTGCATGGAAGGGTCCTCTCTCTACATTGCCATGTAATCTGTTTCAAAGCAGATAATCTGGATTTTATATGGCAATGTAGATGGGGCCTCAGTTATAGTGTAGTGATTCTGGCTGGATCTACTGCCTTATATACCAGAATCTGATCACAGATTATCTTCTATGAACTGGATTATATGAGTCTACACTACCAGATAATCTGGGATCTGATCCTGGGATATAAAGCACTGTAGATCTAGCCCCAGTTTAACTGCCACAGAAATGTCATATGGAATCATAGCATTTGCAGTTTGTTATTACTGTTTTGAAGTTGACTCCAATTTTTGGGAGACCATAGTATAGGAATTTCTTTGCAATATTTATAAGAGGAGGTTAGCCTTTTCCTTTTTATGAGGCTGATAAAGTATGACTTACCAATGTCATCCAATAGATGACCCTCCAGAATCTCAGGGCCCTTCCACACAGCCGTATATCCCAGAACATCAAGGCTGAAAATCCCACAATATCTGTTTTGAAATGGTTTATCTAAGTCCACACTCAGATAATGTGTGATTTTCTTTCTTGATATTTGAGATATAGGGCTGTGTGGAAGAGCCCTCTGTGTAACGTACATTGCAATTTTGGGAGAGCTATACAGAACTTTCAGCCTGAAAACTATAGTTCCTCATCAAATTATAATCTCTAGGATTCTATACAGTGTTACCATACAGTGAAATTGGAGCTATAGTGGCCCTATATGACTTTTTATAGACAACTAAATCTTTAGTGGACCTAGGACTAAAACTGCTTTGACTTTAGAAGAACTAAGCGAGATGGCATAAGATATTTGTTGTTGCACTTTCTGATTTATGTTAAACTAAGAAAAACATATGATAAGGTTTTCTTGGCAAGATGTATTCAGAGGGGGGTTGCTTTTGCCATTCTCTGTGGCTGAGAGTGAATGAGTTGCTCAATGTACCTCAGTAGATTTCTATAGCTGCGCAGGGATTTCGTATAACCCAGTCGAAATCAGTTGATCTGGATTATTTGTTTTGATAATGTGGATTATAGGACAGTATAGATCCAGCCTGAGTTGTGGAAATGGGCTTGTAACCAAGAACAACATGCTATACCTCTCTTCTATGTCCTTCATTGTGAATGTGTCAGAACATTATCCTGGAAATCCATGACATATCTTCCATTGGCAAAAGAAGCATGTGTCACAATATCACATGCAGCACTTTCCTGCCACTGTATAGTTCACTTGGTAACCTCTTGCTAGGGGCAGGGAAACAATGAATGTAATGACATTCTGTCACACATTTCTTTTAGCATTCACCAGAGCCATCCAAGCAGTAAAACTATATTGACTCTGACTATTTTATGCCACCATAAACCAAGGAAACAGCCCTGTTTGGGAAATATAAACAATGGATGTTGTAGGCTATACCAGGTATTGAATTTTCCTATCTCTTTGTGGATTCATATGCTGACTCAACCCATGAAGAGATGGAAAAAAGCTGATAGTATTACTATGCTTGTCATTTAAGATGAGCTGGGTGACAGATTTGCTCCCACATCGATTATGAATTCTCTGTTGATATAATCCTGCAACTACTTGAACAGGAACTCTACTGGTGATGGTTCTTAGGTATAACTCCATTCAACTGGAAATAGCTATAGGAAGCACAGAAGTAAAACTTGGAGTGGATTCCACACCATGCCATGATAGTTGATCCACTGGCTGCTCCAACAATCCACACAAAGTTGCATCTACATTATAGAAGAAATATAGTTTGATACCACTTTAAATGTCATAGCTCATTGCTATGGAATCATGGGGGTTTTAATTTGGTAAGACACCAACCTTCTTTGGCAGAAAAGGCTAAAGACCTTGTAAAACTATAATTCCCATGATTCCCATGTGTAGATGCACCCTATGACTACTTTGAACTGGATTATATGAGTCTACACTACTAGATAATCTGGGATAATCAGATAATCTGGAATCAGATCCTGGGATATAAAGCATTGTAGATTTAGCCTCAGTTTAACTGCCACAGAAATTTCATATGGAATCATAACATTTGCAGTTTGTTATTGCTGAGATTGAGGAGACATGGCCCAAGATCTGAGGCCACTTCTACACTGTCCTATATCCCAGGATCTGATCCCAGATTATCTACTTTGAACTGAATTATGAGTCTACACTGCCAGATAATTTGGGATCACATTCTAGGATATAGAGCAGTGTAGACCCAGCCTTACATCTCTTCATCATGAAATGCATCATGCAATCCCTATACTGAATGCCACTATAGTGCAATCTACATGGACCAATGATCAATATGCATAGCTGATGGCTCACCACACAACTGCAATGTACAGAGTCCAAAGACAATGCAATGCAAGCAAGGTATATCCAAGGGTATACATTAATGATCTACTGTATGCTATACTTATTCACTTAGGCGATCCCTGGTTGCCCAAGTAAGATTGTCCTCCAAGTGCTGTGTCCTAGCCGTGGGTACGTAGGTGACTGTGGAGCCCTATTTTTGATCCGCATGTTTTCCTGCAGTGATGACATTGGTTTCCAGGTGGAAGGTGGTCCTGGTTGGGGTTGCCTTGATGTACCTTCCTCTTGGCACATTTCTCTCTTTTGCCCTCCATTCATGCCTCTTCAAATTCCACAGTACTGCTGGTCACAGCTGACCTCCAGTTAAAGCGCTCAAGGCCAGGACTTCACAGTTCTTGGTGTCTATGCCACAGATTTTAAGATTGGCTTTGACTCCATCTTTAAATTTCTTTTCCTGTCCTCCATCATTCCATTTTCTGTTTCGGAGTAGAGTAACTGTTTTGGGGGACAGTGATCGGGCATTTGGACAACGTGGCTGGTCCAGTGGAGTTGATGGCGTAGGGGCATCCCTTCAATGCTAGTGGTCTTTGCTTCTTCCAGCAAACTTACATTTGTCCTCCTGTCTTCCTAAGAGACTGAATGCTATATACAATGATATTATAAGCACAATTCCCCCTTACACTTCATGCAAATTCTCTGGCATGATAACAGTGCTGGTCCTGGTGTCTTCTCATAAACTGATCAACTTCCCCATCAACATTTTTAGGGATACAAATATCTTTGAAAAATATCTGGGACTGCAATGTTGCTGAAATGCTTTAATCCCCAAACTCCTCTTCCATTGTCATTATCTCTGTGTACTTTAATTAAACTTCCACAAAATTTGATTTTAAATATTTCTCTCAATTTTTTTTGTTCAAGCCTCTCTATACTCCAGTTTCCAGTCTTGATTGAGCCTCGCACGGACAATTTGGAGTGGAAGAAAGCATTTGGTGATTAATAATACATGTGGGTCAGATCTTTAAGAATGTCCACCATTTTGGCAGATGGCAGATTGACCAACCACATACCTGTTTCCACTGTCATTTGGTACTTTCCTCAGGGTAAAGATTGTTTTTCCAAAAATGACTGGAACATTCCAAGAGAAGTCCTCATAATTTTTAATTTCTCTCCAGCCTGTGCTTGAACTTAAACATTCAGAATTCCCCGAGTTTATAACCCAAGAACTTTACTTTCCCAGAATAAAAGTAGCTAAGGAAACAATAAGTTTCCACTCGATATAGTACTACAGTTGTGCAATGTGAAAGGGCCCCTGTAGCAAACTGTAAAACACATTATAAAGAAATCATCATCTGATCCTTGGCGTTTGATGGGCTGTAAAAACAAAATTCTCTAATCTCATCAAGCACTAAAATTCATTTGATGGTGACATGGAGCTTATAGGCGGAAATGCTGTCAGGTGCATTAGTCATAGCACCTTCTGAGGATTGAGTTGCAGCCTTTGGCTCTACATCTCTATTTAAAAAAAAAACCAAAACAAAACTATAATGCTTCATGTGCCTAAATGGTTTTACCAGTCTTTTGCTTTGCCTCCTTTTCAACCTTCCTCCATTGCAATGGGCTGTTTTAAAGCTCTTACATAAACTTTCCCTTCCTATTGGAAGATTCTGGCTATACAACTAGGGGAACTTCCACACAGCCTATATCTCAGAATATCAAGGCAGAAAATCCCACAATGTCTGCTTTGAATTGGTTATCTGGACACGGATGTAGACAGCCCCTTTATTGTGGAAACTTTCACAATAAAAAGAGGGCTGCCCAGACAACATTCTGGCCAAACCGGAATTAATCCGCCTCAAACCAGGAAAGCCCTGGGTTGTGGTGAATTAATTACTTACAGTATCTGGACTGCAGAATACTGCAAAATACTGCAGTCCAGACAGTATTCTTACAGTTTTCCAGGCTAAATTATCCCAGAAAATTATGGGAATACCAACCCTTTCCCCCAAAGTCCTCTAAACTGAGTTAAAAAGAAAAGAACTCATCCGGGCTCCACGGGACAGCTGCCAGAGTTCTCCTGGTGTTTACAAATGATTCACCAAGAGAAGGGGGGGGGGAGAAAATCGCTCTTGCCCCCTTTCACCTAGGGTGTCATTTGTACGCACCAGGAGAATTCTGGCATCCATCCCATGGAGGCCAGGTGAGTTCTTTCCTTTTAAAACTCAGTTTAGGGGGCTTTTAGGGAGGGGTGCATTTAGGGGGCTTTGGGGATTTTGGGGAGGGTGCGCACTTTATTTATTTTATTTAGGACATTTGTATCCCATCTTATCTCAACCTCCGCAGAGGGACTCAGGGCAGCTAACAAACTGGCACCCCATGGCGCCCACAACCAAAAACAGAAATATACAATTTAAATAATAATGTAGCAATAAAACAGTATAAAACAGTATAAAAACAATGAAACAATGAACAGTCTCCAGTTTAAGTCATCGTCCGAGAAGCAGACAGTCTTTCTGGAGTGTGTGTGGACAGGACCTCAGGAACATCCTCAATTTTTAAACGTGAATGCTCCTAGGATAAAGCCTTATCTGGAAAGGCCCTGAGTCCACACTCAGATAATGTGGGATTTCCTGCCTTGATATTCTGGAATATAGGACTGTGTGGAAGGACCCTGAATATTACTATGGTATTACCCAGGTCCCAAAGTTTCTTAGCCAAAACCTGAGGCATGGGCCTCATCTACACTGGCCCAGGAGGCCTCAAAGGTGGCCACAAACCATGTTCCTAACTCACCAGGGGTGAGCTTACACTGTCCAGCCAGGCCATGACTGCCCTGACCCAGGCGCCTTCCACACAGCTGAATAAAATCCCACACTATCTGATTTGAACTGGAATATATGACAGTGTGGACTCAGATAACACAATTCAAAGCAGATATTGTGAGATTTATGTCTTGATATTCTGGGTTATATGACTGTGTGAGAGAGCCTGCAGCAGAGCGGTCACTCGGCCGTAGCTGAGAGATACCAGAAGTAACTTGTCCAGTCTGTGGCTGATCACCTCTCTGCTTCTGACTGACTCACCGCTTCTATTGAATGTTAGTATATCTCTCTGATATGGAGCAAGTCTACATGAACAAGAAAAAGTGGATTCACTGCAAATCCAGCTCCCTCTGTCTCCATGATGCATGTCAATGTCTGGTGAGTATCTCAGGTTTTCTAAATTAAATCAAGATTTTCCACATTTTAGGCAAAGTGCGGACCTATTTTGGAGTTTGCAGGGAACTCCAGATATTCTTAGCTTTCGTGGTTGTTTAAACAGCTGGATTGAGTCTGATTCAACCTGATCCTCTGCCCAGATGGACACTGCTACCATCCCCTTTTCCTAGCATTGATCGGCATGCAGAAAGATGATTGCTCATCTTCATCTCACTACTACTGCTCCCTGTCAACCACAGAGCTCTGTGCAAGTAGTTTACTGGTACAATTATATCTACAGATGTAGAGTTTTGTACCCAGCAGGGATCCACAAGGGCAATGTAAGGGTGAGGTCGCAGTCCAGCAGGGCCAATGAGGTCTCAGCCTGAATTGACAGTGTTACTAATGCAGCACTAAAGTATGTTTGATCAGGTGCATCTGGCTGCCATCATGATCACTCCAGAGTATAATGTTCTGGACTGGACCCAGCTTAAGTGGCCAGTATTAACTTACCCATAGAATCCCATATTTTAGTCTGATCTGGAAATCCAGGGTCTTTTCTTTCCCAGTCCTTTGTCCTTTCCAATGAATATTAGTGGCATCCATCTTAGTTTTATATTCTTCTTGCAAAGAATACACTAAACTATCTTTAAATTGCTTTCTTCCCTTGTACCTTGTTCTCACATATATTGAAGAGAAGATAACTTGTGAAATTTTATGTCATTGTGTTCTCAGAAATTAAGCTCTTTGATACTACTTTCCCCCTTCCCATATTTTACACATTTGATTTTTTTTTCACTCAAGCATTCAGGAAGACAGAGCAACGCAAGATTCTTTCCCTGTCTTTTCATTCATTTCTACCAGCACATCTGCATATAAATAATAAATCACACCTTTCTAGAGTTGTATTCTTACAGCCACGTTCCCAATCTTGATTATTGCCTTTAGCTTCCAAATTCGCTTGCCTGTTACTGCTAAGATGAAGAAAGTGATCAACGGTAACAGCTTCTCTGCAGCTTTGAGAGGCAGCTGCATAAAACTCTGTCCTTTCTCAAGCAGCTGGAGTCTGAAGGCTAGTGGTTCCTCCTTCATCTGTCATTACTAATAAACCCATTGACACAAAACAGGAACAGACAGCAAGCATATGAACGATGGCTGCATTTTTTCAAATTATTAATTATTAGAACAACTAAGCAAGTTGCTACTTGTTTGCACGGACAAACTGGGGACAACATAGTTTATTGCCTTTGGTTTTGTTTACCACACACCAATGTGATTAATAAGGTATAGAAAACCAGCAACATTAAGCCTGTGTTTTCACACTAATGATAAAGATTAGCACCTGCGTGTCATATTTCACTGTCAGTGACTCATTTCAGATCCATCGCGTAATGAAGAAATTAGAGAACGAAATCCCTTTCATTCCATTCTGCCGGAGACTTATCACACCTCTACAGCGGGCACACATGCATTTCTTTATGTAAAGAAATAAATAAATGGAACATATTTACAACTTCCTAGGAATGTATCCAGGCAAATAAACATTTGNGGGAGGGGAGGAGGGGGGAAGACTGAATTTCTTCTGCTCTAGAGACCAGGGCACAAGGGAGCAATGGGTTCAAATAGGAGGGAAAGAGATTTGACCCAAAAGATTAGGAAGAACTTCCTGAGAGTTAGAGCCGTTAGAGTAGCATAGGTTTCCTGGGAATGTGGTGGAGTCTCATTCTCTGCAGGCTTTTCCGCAGAAGCTATCAAGAGTGCTTTGGTTGTGCCTTCTTGCATGGCACGGGGGTGGACTGGATGTCCCTTGGGGGTCTCTTCCAGCTCTAGGACACTATATCAGGAGTAGGCAATATGGGGTCTAATGGATGCACCTTTTCTCTCCTGTCCGCCAACTCATCCGGACCAAGGCCAACCCTTTTGGGATCCGAATGTTTCCCGTTTTTCCTTCACTTTCTGCCTCCAAAAGAAAAGAGGAAGATGACGAAAGAGCAGGGAGGGGGCCCCTCCCTCCAGCCTACTATGTAGCCCCCAAGTTAGAAAGTTTGCCCATGCATACATTATGCGGCCTTTCAAAGCTTTACTAGTTTTCTCATTTGGCAGTGTTTGAAATTGTACAGGAGAAAATTGTTGGGCAAGTTATTAACAAAAGACCCTTCCCATAAACGTATAGCAGAGCAACCTATTAGCAGCATGACCCAGTACCAGTAGCCAAAAGTGAAAAACACAGAGCAAAGCTATATCTTCCTAGTCTGCGTCTCAAGACAACTTACAACTGTAAGCATTGCTATTTGCTAAAACAATGACTGAATGTATTGTCGAAGGCTTTCATGGCCAGAATCACAGGGTTGTTGTAGGTTTTTCCGGGCTATATGGCCATGTTCTGGAGGCAATTTTTCTCCTGACGTTTCGCTTGAACTGAACCACCTAAACTGAGCTCTACAGGCCAATGGATACTCCACCTCAGACATCAGAAGAGCTGCAAGACCAAGAACAAGCCACGAGAGTAAAGATGAAGATCCACCCAGAGGAAAAGTGTTCTTGCCATACATCAAGGGAACCACTGACCGCATAGGGAAACTGATGAGGAAACACAACATACAAACCACTTACAGACCCACCAAGAAAATCCAACAAATGCTACGTTCAGCAAAGGACAAGAGAGATCCTCTCACCTCTGCAGGAGTCTACCGTGTACCATGCAGCTGTGGACAAGTCTACAGAGGGACCACCAAACGCAGCATTGCCCAGACATGCATCAAGGAACATGAAAGGCACTGCAAACAATTCCAACCAGAGAAATCAGCCATAGCAGAGCACCTGATGAACCAACCTGGACACAGCATTTTATTTGAGAA
>NW_026846588.1:85355086-85536985 GCF_025583915.1 Anolis sagrei ordinatus
CAAACTGTATTCTAAAATCCATACAGTTATACCCCACCAGATGTGGCCCAAACATGCTGGCTGACCTACATTTCCAGCTGCATATCATAAGGTTTTTCTTTAACACACACTTGATTCTGCTACAACTTACTGTAACAATCCTTTGCCCAGCCCTTTTATAACTTGGCCCCATACTTATAAATACTCACCCAGACAGATGTCTATCAAATTCCAATCCTTCCCATCTTTTCCCAGGAAAGTATTTACAATATTCTGTTTGAGAAGTCATTTGAAACATATTAAATACTGTTTTAGTCTTCTGCTTTTATGTAAGTTTTAGATGCTAATTCTATATGGATTTAGAAAATCATTGTTCATTACTGTATATGGTGAGTTTGAGGACTTTGGCAGGTCCCATTAAAACAGAATTATACTCAAGTGCATAGTAATAATATGTATTTTGGGGTTAAGTTTACATGTTGGAATGTGGATAGAATGTAGCCATGGGAGGAAGGATGGTACAAAATGCTCTCTCAAATAAGAATTGCTCCACCCCCTTCCCAATCCTTTGGTCTCCACATTGCTAGCATTGCAAAGAATAAGACCATGAAAACTGGTCACATGCAGAACCTGTTATTGTTGTTAGCCCACTTTTCTGTCTGGATCAAGAGCCAAAACGTCTCATAATCTTAAAAACAATGCGATTTAAATTCTATAAAATATAAATATTAAAATAGATGTACACATACAATGATTTCAAAATCATATTAAAGTTAAAAATTTGTTGGCTTTCATCCCTGACTGCACAAGTGTCCAGTCCTTAATGAGTAGATAGACTAGATAGGATTCGAGTGAGGGATTCCTTCCCCACAATCATATGCATGCTTGTTTCAGAAGGGGCTCTGCCTTCACTCTTCTTCTCTTGCTACTATCTCCTCCCCTCTTTGATGACAAAGAAATGTAATCTCTGTGAGAGAGGGGGTAACTTCCTCTATAAATGTATTTTTATTGCCCTGGGTTTGGCCATGTAGTCTTTTCTCCATTTTTGGCCTTTCCTTCTTCTGCCCTTTGTCTTCCTTTGAGTGAGGAGGCATTTTGTCTTTTTCCAGATAAAATGTAGCAGTATGGATACTTTTGTTATTTTTATTCTTTTATCTTCCTTATAAGATAGCTTAGGGTGCTAGTTAGCTCCAAGACCCTTTATATCTAGAATGGATTTCTTATATATATATATATTAGGCCTGGGTAACAACGGAAAAATTGTTTCTAAAATCGATTCGTTTTTTGGGGGTTGCGTTTCGTTATTTAAAATAATTACAAAATTTTCCTTTTAAAAAGTTCGATATTTACGAAATTTCGTAAATGTGAAAAAAAATTACAAAACATTAACGAATCGATTTCCGAAACAATAACGAATCGATTCGTTAATGGCGGACGCGACCGCGAAATACGCTAAAAAACCTCCAAAAACTTCTGAAGCTTCCCTCTCCCTCTGTTGTTGACTGTTGGTGGGATATTATAATTTTTTTTCACTAATTAAACAAAAAACAACTATAAAACTTGCCCCAGACATGCGGAAATAATAACGAAACGACCTCAAAACAATACGAAACGAATACAATAACGAAATACGAAGCATTTACAAAACTATTTAAAAAATTCGTTTTTTTAAAAAATTGCTCCAGAATGGTTCGTTATCGTTTTGTAATTGAAAAAATTAACAAATTATTAACGAATTACAAATTAACGAAACGAAACCACCCAGCCCTATATATATATATATATATATATATAGAGAGAGAGAGAGAGAGAGAGAGAGGGAGGGAGAGAACCTACAGTTGTGACTCTGCAATCCTGATCCATCCTGTTGAATGGAAGCTTAATCTGGCTCACCATACATACGTTTCTACTTATTATGAACTGTGTTTCTGGCACTCTGCTATATTTTTTTGTGGAATCACCCCAAGTAAGAGTTATTTTTGAGCTTTTTTTTTTTGTCATGTCAGGAGCAACCTGAGAAACTGCAAGTCGCTTCTGGTGTGAGAGAATTGGCCATCTGCAAGGACGTTGCCCAGGGGACGCCCAGATGATTTGATGTTTTTATCATCTTTGTGGGAGGCTTCTCTCATGTCCCCGCATGAGGAGCTGGAGCTCATCTGCCTCTCTCCGGATTCGAACATGCGACCTGTCGGTCTTCAGTCCTGCCAGCACAGGGGTTTAACCCACTGTGCCACCAGGGGCTCCTAATTTTTGAGCTTAACAGCTGTGATTCCCAACGAAATTACATCAAAGTTAAAATCACATTTAAACAAATAAGAAAAACTGTTTAAACCACCGCAACACTATATAGCATCCCCTGGCCTGTTCTCTAAAACGTTCTTATTTAAAAGCCTGCCTGAATAGAAAAAGTTTTTAATGTGCCACTGGAAGGACAGCAGGGTGGGGGGGGGGGCGGGACTGTTCTGACTTTCCTAGACAGACAGTTTCAGAGCTTAGGGGCATCCACCAAGAAGACCCTCTCTTGCATCCTCATCAATTATGCATGTGTTAGTGATAGAATTCATTCTCTTGGGAACTTTGTCTGACCCTTTTTATCTGGATGCATCAACTATATTTTATATGCTCAACTAAAGTTTTAATTTGCTGGAATGAGAAATTTGGGATGGAAATTCGGATAATGGCTCCTGATAATGATCCATTCATTCCATCTCCATGAAAGCAGTTTGCATCAGAAATCATGCAGTGTGTGTCTTTGGCTCTCTGCCATCCTATGTGTGACTTAAAGACATGTTTAAAATGCAAAACAAAAGGAAAATATTATACTTAAATGCCCCCTAGATGCTCCTGAATAGGTGGTAAAATTTAGAATGCCTTAAACTGCTTAAAGGCAGCCATTAACTTTTGTAGGACAGAGAGCGTACTGCTGGCTCACATATTTTGTGAAAATGAAAGAGAGAAATATGATCCATGCATTAATCTTATTGTTGTGAATACCAAATCCCAGATAAGAATCAAATAGTGATGTGATGTGATCGGATTATGTGTGAAGAGCCATCCATAAGAATTATTTACAAGTCAAGGGTAACTTAAAGTCAGTTCGTTATAATCAATTAGCCCTGTGTGACATTTAAAAAAAACAAATAACCAGAACTTTTGCAAAAGCTGTTTGGAAATGAAAATAACACATACAGCAGTTATTTTAAAAGAGGCTTTACTGCATATTTAATCTATGAGCTCCTAAAGAAAAAATTGTCCTGCTAAGAAAAAATGGCATTGTTTTCTATAGAATAAAGCTAGTGAAATGTATAGTACAGGCAGTCCTTGAATTATACATATTCAACTTACAAATTATTCACAGTTAACAACAGGTGTGTGACAACAGGAAGTGAGAGAAATCTACCCCTAGGAAGGGAAATTCAGTCCTGAAAGAGTTATCGTGAGGAAAAGGTATCTCCACTGAAGCTTTATCACCAATCCTTGTTTCCACAAGATTTCCCCCCGCCCCAAAAAAAATCCAATTATTGCATAGTCTGTGTTGCATAAGGCTGATAGGATTCACCAAGTAACAACCAATATGGGATCTTATGTTCTCCATCTTGGGTTTAGATCAGCACCAGAGCTTGTCTAACAGTTCCAATTAGACATTAGAGAACCAACATTTATCTCACTCCATGTCTTTCCTTCCCTCCTAACACACACACACACAAAGGGTGCCACAAGGAAGAGGGAGTTGACTTGTTTTCTGCTACCCTTGAAACTAGGGCTAGGAGCAATGGGTTCAAATTACAGGAAAGGAGATTCCACCTGAAGAACTTCCTAACCATACAAGCTGTTCAACTGTGGAACTCTCTGTCTCGGAGTGTGGTGGAAGCTCCTTCCTTGGAAACTTTTAAAGAGAGGTTGGTTCTATGATTCTATGATTCTGTCATCACTCTGACATTAGAAGAGTGAGCAACACAGACCTTTCTAATGGAGGGCAGGGAAATGATGGCTCCTTGACTGGGTCTTTTGCTCTCAGTTTTAAGTTGTCTCTCTGTCAAACTGGGAGATCTTATCTTTGCTATGGCCTCTATAAAATTCTTCTAGGAACAGTCAGTAGAAGTACACATTAAATGTGCACAATAGATTTTATGCACATTCCAAAGGCCTCAAACAAATCTAAATCAAGACAGGCTGAAATTCAATACATGACTAGGAGTAAGTACTATCTAATTCAGGAGAACATTTCTCAGGATACATATTCATGAGATTGTGCAACATGATTAGCAACATAAACTGTTAGGATATTTTCCAAGAAGTGGGCATCTATTTATCCAACAATATCTTCTTAATTATTTTTATCAGTATTTCAGGAATCAGAGATCAGAGCATATGCACTGGGAGTCTCTTATAGATTTGTCTCTATTTGGCAATCATTTGTGAGAAGAGAATCAGGGAACATCCCTGGTCCCTTTAAAAGAGTCTTTTCAACGTCTTGTCAGATTTTTATGGGATAAGATGATACAATCCAGAACTAGCTTCCAAATTTTGATACAAAAGTCCCTTTAATGTTAAGGAGTGTCTCTCTAATATTCGGCTTATTTGAGCTGTGGCTGGGTTCTTACAAGTCCTCTTCTTCTCCTTAAAATATGTAATAAATGTGCCTTGACAGGAATGACTATTTGTTCAGAGTCCCTTGGTGCAGTATGTAAATGGAAAAGCTAATCTTATATTGAAAAAATAGACAAATACATAGATAGATATCAATTATAAATGTATTGGAGTAACTAAAAAAAACTATAAAGCCCTAAACAGTTCTGGCCCAACTTACATGTCCGAACGCATCTCTCCTTATGAACCATCTAGGGCTTTAAGATCGTCTGGGGAGGCCCTGCTGTCGTTACCACCTTTATCGCAAGTACATTTGACGGAGACGAGAGACAGGGCCATCTCGGTGGTGGCCCCTTGGCTGTGGAACACCCTCCCTATAGATATTCGATTGGCCACCTCACTTTTAACATTCTGGAAAAAAAGTCAAGACATGGCTTTTTGAACAAGTGTTTACAAATGCAGAGTAACTGACACAGGGAAATTGAATGACTAGACAATGAGTCCGGACAACGTTTTTAAGAAGGAGACACTATGAATTTATATTTTATTGATTTGTTAGGTTTTTATTATATGCTATGTTTTAAATTGCATTTATGACATTGTAAGCATTGAATTTTGCCCTGTTAATTGCTTGAGTCACCTACGGACTGAGAAAGGTGGTATACAAATACAGCAAATAAATAAATAAGTAAGTAAATAAATAAATAAATAAATATGAAATATTTGTTTCATATAGGTAAGTATGCACGCATGCATTTATTTATCACATATAGATCCACAAGGGCAACCATGGTGTGTTGTTAAAATAAATATTTTAAGTTATTAACTTCATCCTTCAGGGATTCAAATAGCATACAAAATGCCCATCAAATGATGATTATTTTTTGGAGGTGAAATGCTAATGCCAATGAACGGTTCAAGATTTTCTGGCAAAAATTAGGATGGAATTAATAATGGGGTAGGAGAAAATGCATGCAGCTCCCCCAGATTTTTGGAATTTGCCTAGTTCTATTTTAAAATGACAAGGCAAGCTACATGATGCTGTATATCAAAAACGTGCTCCTACTCCTCTAACCTAGTACCAGCTTCCAGTGTTATTCTGCCCAGAGTAGGAACTGCCCATACTGTATTCCACATCTCCCTTTCTCCTTGATTCCGAAGTCTTGGTGCTGGTCTGATCATGAACTGTACCAAATCTGTTGTCCTCAGATTTAGCTTGAGAACAGCAGGAAGGCTCCAATTAGCCCCAATGCATGTCTACAGTGGTGCATACAACGTACTTTGGGAGTGTTTGAAATCAATCATAATACCAGTTGCCTATTTCACCCTAATTCTGACCACATCTTTATGAAGTGGTCTATCTTGTCTTTTGGCATCAAAGAAGTCACTGTGTCCTCAACCATTATACTTTTTGGAAATGTATTGTGAGCACTTTGGGATGCCATCTTCAATAGTCACATTACATAAATCCAGTTCACTGCTCATGTGACCTTTTTGATAAGTACCAGGTTGAAATGCTTCCCTGTCTCTCTAATCAAGATGTATTCTAATTCATCTCCCAGAAGTCTAGAAGACTTTTGTCTAGAGGTTTGGTCTTTTCAGTTTCCTCTGTTATGTATTATATTCATGTGTGGAATTCCAGTGCTTCAATTAAAAATAGGTAAACTCATTGTTCCAGAAATAATTGAGTCAGAACCTCATTCTTCTCATGGATTAGGAACCATAAACTTCCAGACCACAAGATAGATTTTTATCTCTCTTTTCACAGAGGTTCGCCCTTTAAATAATTAATCTCTTCCATTTCAGGTAGGTCAAGGTTACAATCTGAATGCAAAACTCTGTAGTTATTTAGTTAATGAGTGTACAAATTAAAAAGTCTCAGGCTTCTCCATTAGAATCTGGCCAACCTTAACTGAAGATTTTTCTAATGGCCAATCAGCTCTTCATTAAACTTGGTCTGATTTGTCTGCATGGTGGAACAAAAATATAATCAGATTTTAGTAGAGTCTACAATTTGCAATTAATTCATTTTTTTTCTGTGACTACATTCAGGGGGCAATTAAGAATGTATAATAGTTTTTCAATAGTTTATTTGAGGTTTCCCCCCTATTTTTGAAAACAAAATGAAAACTTATTTGCACAAAAAAGAATGTATAAAACTCATAAGCTTCATTCTTGTTTAGCTGTTCTATTGATATTCTTATTTCATCTTCCTCCTTCATCATACTGTAAGACTTTCTCCCACCACATGATGGAAAGTTATATTTAAGGTATCTAAAATTGGTCACTTTGTTGAGGTCAGTGCTGCTGACATTGCTGGAGCCATCCTCTACCATTGTTCCACATTCCATGTCCTCAGTTTTTGAGATGCTGAGCTGTAGCCCGAAGCATTGCAGATGATTTTTCCACACTTGCCTTTGAGTCTGCAACTCTACCCACGACTCAGCAGTTAACATAAGCCTGCTTATCCATTTATTTCAATATTACTTCCTGGTGACTTTTTAGCTTCTCATAAAAAGTATGTCCTTTCAATTTGCCATCAGCAGCTATTAACTGGAGACTGTGAAACCCAGGACCTTCTGTATGCAAGGCATAAACCGTTAAGGCTTTCCAAACTGTATGTCACAACATGTTAGTATGTCGGCCACAATGTGTAGGTGTGTTGGATTGCTGTGGGTTTTTCAGGCTGTATGGCCATGTTCCAGTAGCATTCTCTCCTTATGTTTTGCCTGCATCTGTGACTGGCATCTTCTGTTGCTAGTGAGTCAAGTGGGGTATATATATTTCTGTCCAGGGTGGGAGAACGAACCCTTGTTTTTTTTAAAAGCAAGTGTGAATGTTGCAATTAGAAAGCTAGCCTTGGAGCTGCAAAGTCAATCAGTGGCAGTATTTGCATTCTGTTGTCTGTTGTGCCTGGTCACATCCCTTTTTTGGGAGGTGTGAACTGGCACTTGGTTGTTTGCTGTCTGGAATTCCCCTGTTTCTGAGTGGCATTCTCTATTTATTGTCTTGATTCTGGTATTTTTTTTAATTCTGGTAACTAGACTTTTTCCCTTTTCCTCCTTTCTGTTGAGGCTTCTCTGTGTAGTCTTACATGATGGTCATCAGCGTGGTCCAGCATTTATGTGTTTTCACATAATATTCCATATCCAGATTGGTTCATAAACTGCTCTGCTATAGCTGACTTCTCTGTAAGCGTGTTGCGTGAATTTAATGAGCAATGACAAAAATCTTGGAAATGTATATTATCTTACAAATCACATATTAAAAAATATAAATGAAACATTTTCATTATATGTTGTGTCCCCATACATTTTATTCTTACAATGTATGCATGTGGGTTTAGTTTAGGCTCCTGTTTGCTAGTAAAACTGAATTACTGTGTCACAAAATGATGCATGATATGTTTGGAAAATGTGGTCCGAAGCAGATTCTGTTTTGCATTGGATCAACAGAATCCTTGTGAATGTGGCACACATCATGCATATTAAGATCTCCATAAGCAGCCACACATTTTCCTCTTACAAACCTATCTCACTGTTGTAGTCTTTTGTATTATTTTCAGCCACACAGCTGTGGACACTCTACTCTCCCCTCCCGCCATCAAGCTTGTGAATAAACGTATCATCTGTTAAGAGGAAGAGACTACTATACTAATATACTATACTATAATACTATATACATATATACTAATATGCTATACTATAATATAACATACTAATATACCGCTATGCAAGCATCCATACAGTTGAACCTTTTTTAAAAAGTAAAATAAAATTCAGCCTGAGGGAGTGCCTCTTCTTGGTGAGAGTGCTCATCTCCCACCAACTAGTGGCTCTCCACTAATTCCTCCCCTGCACTAAACGGAGAAGCAGTGTTGACTGGATGTTTGTTTTTTTCAAACTCTGGTGCTTCAAATTAATTTTAAAAGGTTGAACAAAACCAGAATGTAGACACGCCATTGTGTAATATGGCAATTATTTCAATACTGAGACATATTTCACAGTGTTTACTTCTACTTCTAAACCTTAAAAGCATTCAGTGGAGTATTCCTTTCAATCAATCATTCTGATGAGCAATAGTAGATTCTATTTGAAAAGCCTTGCCTCACTTAAGGCTGTTTATCATTCTTGAGATTCACTAGGTATGATTGCCATCTGGAAACTGTAATTTCCCATTCAGAATTATTTCTCTCTCTTAACAGTGCTTTCCAAGTGAGTTTCCATACTAATGACTTTATGTTTCTTTCAGTACTTGTTTTAGCAGGCTCTAAAAAGGCAAATTGTGTAGAATATTTAATTTTGTTCCTCAATACTATACATTCATTATCGTTGCTAGATTACTTCTGTGAAAGCAACTTGTTCACTGTTTCTGGGAGGTGGGGGAATATACTATCTATAAATGCTAGTGCCAAATTAATGTGGATATATATGGAATTAAAGAAAATCTATAGTGCCAACACTTAAGCTGTAATTACTATTTTTGAAACCAAAAGGGGCATATTTGTAGAGAGTCCAAATTCTGTGTGACACAGATGCTAGGCCATTAAATTTGCTGAAAAATGAAATTAATGCCTTGAGTTTTTCTTTAAAAATTCAAAAAGTTATGATATCTAAACTAAGCATCACAGAATGTTTTCAAAACACATATTTCCAAAATATGCTCACCAAATTTCAGACAAGGAGTTTTGTGTCAGATGCTTGCAATGTTTACTAGTTCAGAGAGAGAGAGAAAAAGCTGCTGACTGTTTACGCATCATAATTTATGCTCTGTTTAGCCTGGAACTAGTGACATAAAAATGTCATCTGACACTCAACTTCTACATGTAAGGAATCACATGTAAGAATAAAGTCAGTGTGGAACTAGGCATGCAGGCAGAAACTCTTGGCAGATATGGGAGGTATGCAGACAAAAGGGCAGAACATCAGTCTTTAGGTGTTTCACATTTGTTTGAGACAGAATGGCAGGAATAGAGCTTTAGCCAACTAATACTACTAACAGTTAACAATGGGTTAGGGTGCATTTTGCACTTGAGAGCTGTCAACAACTAAATTATGTTTTTCTTGCTTCTGCCCCATCATGACATGCTGGTATTGTGATGGCACTGAATTGTGCTTGCTGTGAAGCCGCCCTGAGTCCCCCTTCAGGGGTGAGAAGGGCGGGGTACAAGTATATGAAATACATAAGTATGGTTATGTTGAAAATACACTGCCTTGTCTGTTCCACCTTATTGTTTATGCTTGCACCTCTAGATTGGACTAAAATACATTCAACTGTGTTATTTCTGAAACCAAGCTGAACTATTCTGATCTGATTTGGAACATATACAAATGAGTTTGAATTGGTCTAGTCCAATATAGACTTAATCTGTATTGGCTGCACCAAACCAAATCCAAGACCTAATTACCATCTAATTTAAGAGAAGTGAAGATGGTATAAAAGAGGTTTTTTAAAGTTTCCATAAGCTCTTCACTCCTTTAAAATGTGTCCGTATTCACACTATGTGACAAAAATCCTCATATAACAGTCTCAAATAGACAACACAGCTTGACAAATGGTCAGGTCTCCGTAAGCATGCAGTGGCATGTGAAGAGGTGATAACAGGAATAGTACATGAAGTGATGTTTATAAGTGGTGGGAGTGGTGGGAGTTCATGATTTTGGCCTTGCCCACTTTTGGCTCTGGATGCATCAACCATTGTCACTGACTCCCAGTCAGTTACCCAAAAAACATTGTGATACGTGTAATGAAAACTTTAAACCTGGATGCAGGTAGTCATGATCAAAATTGTTTTTTCACCCTTTTTAGTAATGCTCAGTTATTAGTTACTAAGCAGAACAGTAGTGCTGCACGATGTCCATTCCTAGAGGCCATCTCTCCAACACTGTGAGCTCTGAGGAACCACTCAGAGTCAGGCATTTGGATTTGGTCAGCTTTCTCTGGAGCACACCTACACAGATGTGTAGTCTTGAGAAGTGTAAGTGACTCTTGTGGTGAACTTGCCAATTCATTCGCTCATCAATATGTAGGCAACTGCTCCAGAGAGCTCATACAGGTCAATTCTCATATGTGCAGGACCAGACCCACAGTTTTTCCTACCTATATCTGGCAAACTTTGTCCTCTCTAGTAATGTTTTAGGTCATCCAGGCAATTTTAATTTATGTTTTAATTGTAATTGTTTATTTTATGTGCGTATAGAATCAAATTGCTACCTATTGTAAGACCAGCTTGATTCCCTCTGGGATGAGAAAAACAGGATATAAATATGGCAAATAAATAAATAAATTCTATGGTGTACTTCCACCAGACGTTACCATGAAGTCATCCTGGAGGATCCAGAAAATTCATAAAGTGGTATTCATCGAGAGGACTTTTCTGGATCTTCCGGGGAGACTCTAAAGTAATTTCTATCAAAAGTCACTCATTTCAGTTGTGTTTGCTATTATCCCATTTCCTTTTTTATGGTAAGTTCAGGAATACATCCCTTGTGAGGGTCATGCTGTACTTGAAATATATCAGATTTATATGGAACAATGGGCCATCACATATTTCCTTGCTAAAATAAAAGTAGAGGCCCTTAAAATAAAATTAAAAATGTCACTTCAAGTGGAAGGGGTTCTTATGGGAGGGACAGCCCTGAAGCACAAAAGAGGAAATGATTTAAATGGAATGAAGAAACTGAAACTTTCAGAACATTATACCTGCCCGTGGATATTAATGCTAAACAAAGGATCCTACTGTATTTTCTCTTTTGTTCAAATTAGACCAAGTAATCCTTAAGCCATAAACCATTGCACAAATTTATTCAGTGGTCCTTCCCACTATGTTCAATGATACTTGAATCCAAGTATATAAATCTAAAATTACAGCATTAACCACTAAATAACCAAAGCAAGTCACTGTGTTCCCATCTAACAATAGTACTGTTATTATAGTACCCATTTAGTAATAGCATTTTTCTATGAAGAAGTAATAAAATTCAGAACCCCAAGCATTAGTAACATTAGAAGCTTACATAAAAAGAAATTTCTATTGCTTTTGTGTCTCTTTGATTATAGGGATACAGATGACAGTTACAAATTTTAATAAAGAACTTGACACCTCAGGTAATTGCTATTGTTGCTGCATGCTAACAGACTTTTAATATGTTGTTTTAACCAACTGGCAGAAAATGGATATTTCATCTTCATGGTGATTAACAGGGAGCCTGGAAATCAGCATATGCTGTCCTTAGAACTCCATCTTCAAAGAAGCAGAAGAACAATTGAATTTCAAAGACATGTATGGCTAATTGAAATTGGTGGTGGGCTAGCTCTCGCTTTCTCTGTACTGAAAATGCAAACCCCCCATGAATGGGCATATATCCTTGGCAGAGGTGCTAGGAGTTTGAAGAAGCTGGTAGAGTAAGAATGGAAACTGACATTCAACCAACTATCAAGGGTCACCACAAGAACATTCACTTACTAGGGATTCTCTCCCTCCACTGTTTGATGTCTAGAAATTTGCATTCTATGGTATCATAATATTATGGGTTTCTCTTTCTTCCAACAGGCATATGGTAAAGATTCCAGAACACCATGAGAGAAGAGGATTAAAACAGAATGTTTAGAATACCCGAATTGTGAAAATCCTTGCACAGGAGGCTGGCTTGGTCCTTTTTCTCTATTTTTTTCAATAGCAGGCAAAAGCATTTTATTTAGGCAAGAATTTGGTCTTTAATTTTTTTAGTAGATGTACAAGTTGTACTTATGTTTTAAATGTGTATTCTAGCCTCATGTTAAACTTGTGTTTTTAACTTGCTTGTTTTAAATAGAATCTGGTTGAATTCTTTTTTCACATTTTTGTCTATAGTTTTTATTGTCCTTTCATTTTATTTGTTTGTGAGCCACCACAAATCCTTTGCAAGTGAAAGGCAGGATAGAAATTACTGAAATAAATAAGGCCTTGATTTTCCACTTGCCTTTTTTGGGCAGAGATACAATTTTCTTGACCTTTTCATCTCTTGGCACATAGGAATAAGTCAACCAGCAAGATGTTTAGAGATCATTCTTTCCTCATATTTATGTTCTTGTTGGCTATCTTTCCTGTGCCATTGCCATCAGTAGCCAGCAAGTTTTCATTTGCATTACAGAGGTAATAAAATGCTAACTGGAACTATAATAAAAAAAAAAACAATGTTATCATTTTTTGAAAATACAAAACATGAAGATAATAAATAATGTTATCTTACAATGCAGGTCAGTGCAAGATGTCTGTTTTATCTGTTTCAATTGGGAAAACAATTTAAAAAAATGAAATGCTAGGTAAGCTGGAACTTTATTGATACTTAAACCCAAAGTTGACTTCTACTGAAATTGGTTAAAATAGAGTCCTGTGGGGTGACAGTGTCCAGGTGCTGTCACCATCAATCTTCTATTTCCACATGAAAATAGTGTTTCTGTACATTTCAAGTTTTCAGTGTCAATTCCAAGCCCAATCCAGAATTAATATCTATATTCATAAATTTATCTGAAAAATATAGCCCATAGACAAGCTAAGTGAAATATTGAAAGCCAACCTTGATGGGTCCTTTAAGACATTTCCTTTTCTAGAACATCCATTTTATTGTGGCTTAAGGCAGGGGTCCTCAAACTAAGGCCCGGGGGCGAGATATGGCTCTCCAAAGTCATTTACCCAGCTCTCGCTCAGGGTCAACCTAAGTCTGAAACAACTTGAAAGCACACAACAACAATCCTATCTCATCAGCCAAAAGCAGGCCCACACTTCCCATTGAAATACTACTAAGTTTATATTTGTTAAAATTATTCTTCCTTTTAATTACTGTATTATTTCTAAGGGGTTTTTTTGCACTACAAATCAGATATTTGCAGAGTGCATAGGAATTCATGAATGTTTTCTTTTTCAAATTATAATCCGGCCCTCCAATAGTTTGACGGATTGTGACCTGACCCTCTGTTTAAAAAATTTGAGGACCCCTGGCTTAAAGGTTAGTAGTTCAGCATTTTCCAAGGGCTTTTTATAGGTAATTTATTTTAAAAATATAAGGAAGAAAAATAAATAAAATGATGAGTCAAGTAGTATTTAAAGAGCAAGGCCAATAAACCAGATGAATCCATTAAATGTTAATATGGCCTAATTTATCCATGAAGTTTTGAAGTATATATAGTTATTTTGCATTGTGCCTCACAAGAGCTGTATGTAAATGAGACAAACATGCTTGGCAACTTTTGCATCATAAAGCATGTGTTCAGGGCATAAAAGTGCATTATACATCAGAAAAACAGAACTGGTGGAGGTTCCCTGCTGATCAGTAAATTGGCTGAGGTTTGTTGTCATGAGCAGTGCCACAAAATTGCACTATGTAACATGATTTTTGTTCCTGGGTTATAAATGTCATTTTCTAATTAGTTCTATCATAAAAACATGAAAAACATGGAAAAGGTTTATTAATATGCAAAACAAATTTGCAGTCTACACAAAAGGTTAAAAATGGCACATAAAAGGTTAAAAGGGCACATTGGAAGGTTAAAAATGGCAGCCTTGAAAACAATGTTTCTGGAGTATAACAACTACTTTCAACAAGTACTGCACAATTAACCAGGAAATAACCCTTTCAAACCAAGAACAGTTTTTTTTCAAATGTTGTTACATAGTATTATGATTGTTCTCAGAGCGCTTCCAGGCAACATAAAAATGCAAGTTTTAAAAGTGGGGCAAAAAATCCTAGGACCTGACAGCAAGTCCACATAGACTTGTCAATCCCAGGAAATGCTTCCATGCCATTCTCACGCCTTCCTTTAAAGCGGATCAAGACGGAGGGGAGAAGAGGAAATTGCTGAGACCTGTGAAGACTCTGAGGATGAGGACGGGGATTTTCTGGTTGAGCTTGGTGTTTCTGTGCGGGAAGGCAAAAATGTTTTTTGATACGATGGGAATGTTTTGGGTAGATCTGTTGTCGGGAAAACAGTGTTTCTCATAAGAATCGGCCAGGGATTGACTCTGAAAGGAACGTGGAGAAGACAGGAGGCTTATAGATAACCCAACACTGCAGATTAGAAGGGATAGTGCAAAACAAAGACAAATTCGGTGTTCTCAGAAACTGAAAGATAAACAAAGGGAACCCAAGTGTGAGAAAGTGCTTCCCTTTAGCCACCTGTGTGTTCGTGGCTCTATTTTTTGACAGCCCGATCAATTGTTTCTGGTGTTTAAAATTTGCACATGCACTGAAGTAGCCCACAGGGGGAAGGCAAGGCAATAATATGTTTTCCATGACTGCAGAGATATACACCTGTGCGAAGATGCACACTTTTTTGGGCAGAATTGGGTTTTAAGTGCATCTTTTAAACATGTGCCTGTCAGCTGTTAACCCAGTTCTGCTTGCACTTTCAATAAACGTTATTTAGCTGCCCCACTCTTTTATTCCAGTTACTTCTGAGTTTTTCTGCATGTGAAGAAGGCCCCTCTAAGACACCACTGTTGTATCTGATGGGGGTTGGTTGTCCTGAAACATGTACCTGGGTGTTTAAAAATGTGTGAGCGTGTATGTTTGTTTAATTTCCATGTGTAATATGTTAGTGCAGGAAAACATAAGCAAAATTATCATGTTTATGACACTGCCAATGTAATATCTGGCTTTGTCTGATATGAGGAATTGATAAGTCAGATTCAAAGCAGGTGGAAAACAGAGGAGGAGAGCTAGGAATAATGTCAGAGATTTTGAGCTTATGTATGAAGCTAAAGGAAAGAGACCAAGCAGGATGCCATTTGTAGGCCTGGACAAGTTCAATGYGCAGTAGTATTTCTTTGCCACAGAAGATACTCCTCCAGATCATAGTTGCCATGACAAGGGGGCACTAGGAGCTCCTGATAGAACTGTTCATATAAATAGAACAGAATTGAGGGGGGGGGGATCAGAACATGATTCACTGAGTTGCAGCACAACAATGTTGCTTACGCATTTCCTACTCCCCAATAATACTAGGTCKATTATTTCCAGTTATGTGTGTGTGTGTGTGTGTGTGTGTGTCCAGTGGTTTTTTAAATATATATATTATATATAATATATGTTTCCAGTGGGTTTTGTAAGGTAGATATAGATATAGATCTATCTATCACTGGAAATAATAGACCTAGTATTATTGGGGAGTAGGAAATGCGTAAGCAACATTGTTGTGCTGCAACTCAGTGAATCATGTTCCAACCCCCAATCTGTCCTACTAAGCAGCAGTCACTGCAATTGTTGGTGTGGGGAATCTGTTTTCCACATTCACCAGGAAGCAGCTAAATGATATTCCCATCTCCAGTATGACAGGCAGAAACAGGACCTCTATTACCATTGCCCCCTTTGACTTTTTTTTTTTTTGCAAATAAGGCTGAACTGTTTACCATTGGCTTCCTGTGCAACATGGAAACAGACTCCCATTGATCATAGCGGATCATGCCCAGTAAATTGAGATTACGGGACTTTGAGATTGGGTGACTATTTTGTATTCACAATACTTATGTAGTCCTTAAACCAGGCACCACACAAGTGTGTCACTCTACTTTATGCATTCATAAATGCCCAACAGATTTCTGGTCAGAAATTTCAACAGCGGCTTAACAATTTAAAATATACAAATATACAGACATTAAAACAGAATTAAATACAAGCAGTATTAAACATTCAAAGTTAAAAACCATTGAACATATTCAATGCATATTCAAGTTAAAGATACTTTGACAGTTCCCTGCCCTTAGGCTTGTAATCTAAATAAGATATAAAACATAAAGAAAAGGAATTGGCAGTGAAGGTGGGGATTCATCCAACAGTTGCTTGCTACTCTTCTCTTCCTCAGCTGCCAAAGCAACAACAGTTGGAAAAGGGAGAGAGGGCTTCTCATCAGTTGCTAAGTTCATGTCCTGCTATGATGCTACGTGTCACTTGTTTCTTCCAACCTGTGAACTGGATGCCTCTGCAGGCCACTCGTGTACTGTAGTTCGTTATGATTATCATGACAAGTAATATCAGCACAACTAAGAGAGGGTGTAAAGGGAAACAGTCTAAATTAATGATAATGGTGTAGGGGAGGTGCAAAGGTTCCATCTCCCACCCCTCCCCATCTTATATCAGCTAGTTACAGTGATTAGTGCCATCTTAGATTTTACCATTGTGATCTGCTTTAATTTATCTAGAAAATGAACACTCCTTGGTCCATAGTCAAAATTAATGCAAGATATAATTCCTGTTTCAGCCATAATCATGCATCAGCAAGACAGAAGAGTGGAAAGCTACCCACACAGTAACTTCATTGCAAGTACAACAGAGTAGCAAAGGGTGTTAAGAGGTCATTAATCTTCATTAAGCACTTTGCAATATGTACCCTTGGGGTCATTCATCCACCATTTTCAGAACCATGATTATATGGTTATGACTGTAAGAATATTCTCTGGTGAATAAGACCTGCAAAAATAAATGGGGCATATGAATAAGCATGCTTCGAACTGCAGCCACAGTCAATTATAAAGGAAGAAAACCAGCACTTTAGATATTCATCAAACAGGCCCTTTTCATCCTTCTCTCGTACCTCTAAGTAAGGATTGCATTTGTGCTATTATAATATAAAGCACAGTGTTACTCTCCCATCCACATTTAAATATTTGCTTTCTATGCCAATCTCAGTACATAAATACACATGAACAATGTTGCCTGCCAAACAATCACCACATTTCTACATCTCTCGAGTTTAATTTGCAGTGTACAAACTAAGCCCAAACTGTTCAAGCAAGTTGAAGCAGATAGAATCAGAGGAGACAGCAAAAGCTATTTTCTGCTCTGTGAGATACAGGGCGTCTGAGTTATTTTTAGGCTTCCAAGTTGGATCCTGTATTTATCTTTAAGGGTCCTATAGCTCTGTAATATTTGCTTTTCAGTGTTCTTTAATATTTTCCCTCTAATCTTCTTGATGCTGATTGTATGCCCATTCACTCAATGCTGTTGATATGTTAGTGGTCAGCCCCATTTCCTGCATTGTGCATCCTTGTGGTTACATAAGATACTTCTCAAAACTCCCTGGTGAATAACACTGTTTGTTTATGCACCTGTTTATTTCTTCCAAAAATGTCTCAGGATGTGCTTTTCTATAGAAGAACTGCTAAAGTAAGCAAAGCTTTGTAGCTCCCAGGTATAAACTAGTTCCACAAACCAGGAGAGGTTTAGATTTCTTGGCAACAGCCAGGCTACATTATTTATACAATGACATTAGTTGAGTGTAATGTATTTAAATTTTCCCTTCCCTCTGGGGTTCTGAAATAATGCACTGGTGTAAACTGCAATGTGATTAATTAATTAATTAATTGATTAATTATAAGTGATATTCTGTTAGTTATGATGTGGTAAGTTAGACTCGGGGCATTGTAACTCTATTCTAGGTTGTTGCAGGTTTTGGCCATGTTCTAGGGGCATTTCTATTATTCTTTCTATTCTAATTGGTGAACATGGCACCAATTATTAATTGCCATTATTAATAGTTACTCTGAAACATGCCTTAAAAGCCAGTACTCCCTCCCATATGAATGCAGATTATACAGCTGGGTAGTGGGCACAGCAAAATGCTCTGTCACTCAAATGGCTGACTTTCTTTCAAGGTGGGTTTCAGAAGTCAGAAGGGAGATATTTTTTAGCCATGACACCATAGCCACATGTTTAATGCAAAATCACAATCTACATTTATACCTTTCTTTTCTGCCCTCTGAAAAGACAATGATGGAGATTAAGGATGGAAACAGTTAGAAAGCAGGGCTACTTACATACCTGAGAATACAGTTCCATCAATCCTTTTACTAGGTGGGAAAAACCAGTAACATTTATAACTTCTAACAGTTCTTAAAAAGTTTTTGTTTGTTTGCTTTCTCCCCCGCCTCAACAGCCTTGTCTTTTTAAAATGGTAAGCCTGACGTTCGGAACACTCATGTCTGTTTATGAAAATTATTGATATGCAAGATGCTCTAAAAGCATTTTCAAACGTAGAAGGAGCACAGTGCTATAAATAAATCAACAATTAAATTTTTTACTATTTAATAATGGCATTCCTCCATCCCAAGTCTAGTTATACATCTGCTCTGATCCCACAATTTTAATTGTTTAAATCTTAACTTTAATTGTTCTGCTGATCATCTCTTGACCCTCAGTCTTCACTATTAAAAATCAATTCACAAGCCTGTACATTGTATACTGTGCGTGCAATGTGGAGGAGGAACAAGTTTGCCATCTGTGCTTTCCTTCATCATGTAAAATAGTCTGTGTGATGAAATATGTCCATGTATTCTCAAAAAAAAAAAGGAAAGCACTTACTGGTGTGGGTGTTTTTGGATAACAGTTCTGTACACATTATGCAAGTGGACTATGAGTCTTACAACTTCATCCCACATAATCAACTCTCCATCTTCTCTCCATTTTAACACGTTGGTAAAATGGAGTCCCGCAGAAACCATCCCATGACACATAGCCATTTTTGGTGGCTGTCCATAGTCTGTGTTGCCAGCGTGTTAAAACAAAGAAAATACTCCAATTTCTGGAGCCAAGTACTATCTTTCTCCTAAGTTAATAAAACAAGGAGGAAGCAGAGAAAGGACGGAAAATGGGATGGCTGACTATCTCAGAAGATGGTTCTCTTCACTTTCCCTGACTTTTCAATTGTTAATGTGATTAAGTCCTTTGGCTCATTTCTATATTTCTTTTCCTAAATGTATTGGTCTGCAAAGAGGAAGTTTTCTCTTCCTCCATCTTGTAATCTTCCCTTCTCTCCTCTTGTGTTTGAGGAACATGTTACATGTAACATCACCATGAGATGTTATGAAACCTTTCATATTAGTAAGTAAAACTACTCCAGGAAGAAGTAGAAGCATGAAGTAAATCTACTTCATAAAGAAGAAGTCAACTTTAATCCTCTGCTGGATCCTGTGTAAGATTGGATATTGCTCACTTTATACCTGCAAATCCTGCTTGTGAGATGTACATTACTATCTCCCACATTTCTCAATAGATGCATTGCTTGAAAAGTAGAAAAGAGCAGGCAGATATGCAGAAACAGTGAAAACATGGCCTTGACATGGCAGAATCCTATCCCCAAAACCAATTCAGTATTTTGAATAGCTTCTTTAAAACTTAGCCTGAAAACCAGAGATGATTCCTGACAAAGAAACCACCATCCACCACTGAGATGATTTTGTGTATGTAGGGCAGGGATGGGAATCATAGGGGGTCCAGTGCACTTCTTGTGACCATCACATGCATAGTGCCAAAAACCTCATTGAATTCATATGAAAATATAGTAAAATATCCTTCTCTGCACAGGGTACCATCCTTGTTAACTGAAACTGTGAACACAACCAAACACAATTATATTAGCTTACCTCTGATCCCAGAATACCATAGATTTGTGTTGGAGTACCTAGAGATTCCTTGAGATCGTACCTTTTTTGCTACATCTTTCAATGCAACTCTGTGTGATAAAGTATGTTGTTTAAATTACTAGTGTTGCTGCTCCCCTCCAAACAACAAGCAAAAAAGTTTTCTGATTATACAAATGAGTCTAAACATCTCTATGAGTCTAGAGATGTCTAGACTCACAGAGATATCACTATGAGTTTCCCATTATTGATAGTAGTCCTTCATGGGGAGATGGATGGAATTGTTTGTTTTGCTCTCCACAATGCTTGCAGATTTTGAAGGACAATCCCATTCTATTCTCTTTTTTGCATAACCATTTGCAAATCTGTTTTTCCAAAGTCTGCATGAATAATCATGCATATTATTAGCTCAATAATTTGACTAACTTCATGTGTAATTTCCTCGAGCATATAGGAAATAGATGTGCTAGAACAGTCATTTATGAGCTGAATCTAGAGTAAATCATAATATTCAAATAGGAAGTATTATCAGTCTATTGCAGGCAATGCTAGCAGATGTCTCCCATATGACATCAGACAGATGTCTCCCACTACAGTAGGCTTTCTCAAACTGAGACACTCCAGCTGTTTTGGGCTTCCAACGCATAGAGGCCCTATCCAGCTTATTCATATGTCAGGAATTCTTGGAGTTGGGAATCCAAACAGCTGGAGTGCTGAAGTTTGAGGATGCCTGCACTACAGGTGTTATTCCAAAGTTTAAAGGAGCTATTCAAGGTTCTAAATGCCCTTCTACACAAAACATAAAATGCAGACATTACCAAGTTAAAAGAGGAAGGGAGCTGAATGATGCTAGCTCTAAATCCGTGCTGATTCAGATTAACAGAGGAAAACCCCTTGGTAAAAAGGTCCCCTTAGATCCTGATTTCAGCCAGAAAATGCACATATTCACATGACTGTATAACCCTGTAGTCAGGGGTATACAGACTGACAGAAAGTGATTCCTTTCCCTCCCCCGGGGATTGCTCCAGCCCAATCCCAGAACTAACATGGATTGTTTAGCCCCCATTTAAAACCCATATTTTGTGCTGTCTGGAAGTGACCTAATACTGTTTTAGGGATAAGGTTTGGTACTTTGAGTAGCTCCTTTGAAATTAACCTGCAGCAGATTTCAAAATGGTTTGCTGTGTTTGTTTATCACAACATAAGACAGAAAATGGGTTGTGGGAAGAAGTAATCCAGCAGATCCTTTGAGACTAACTGGTTTACCTCGGCATCAGGTTTCATGGATATACACTTCTTTAGATGTACTAAGAGAGTCTACTGCCAAGAGCATATTTAAACACAGTTACATGGTTGCTGGAATGGGAACAGAATATGGTAAGATGCAAAAAGATGAAGACTGTTTATCATTTAAAGAGTCTGTAAAATCATATAGCAGCTTGTCTGAATGTGCTTAATCTGCTTACCAAAAGACAGTTTCCTGGGAGTCAAAGACTCCCCTGAGAAGAATTTTCTAGCTAAATTACAGAGAATGTCTATATTGATGTCTGAACTGTGCCAAGAAAATATTGACTTTGTTCAGATCTCTGCTAATGGATTAAAATTTGTGAAAATATCCCAATTCAGGTGCTTCTATTTCCAATCTTCCTTTGAATCCCAGTTTTTTCAAGAGGTAAATGCTTCTAAATCAGAGATTATATGTCCAGGAAGATTGAAATGCTCTGCGCCTGGTTTAGAAGTACTACCATTTGTATTCATTATTCATTCATAAAGACTACCCCAGTTATCCACTGCAGAATTTAAGGGACACGGCTGACAGAGAATTGCATACATTACATTAGAAGATGAGCAAATGAATACTTCTGCCATGTTGTGAGTGATATTATTAGGACCTGTGATATTATTAGGATCTGTGATATTTTTAGCAGGATCTTGTCCATGTCATGTGTATTGTACATGAATATTTGTTTAAAGCTAGGTGTTATCTTGCAACAACATCATGTGAGAAAAATGCATTTGAGTGATCTCACCTGAGAACAGAGAATTAAAATTTCTGGAAATTTTGAAACCATGGGGAAAATCCTATTCTGTGTGAAAGCTGGAATATAATTCCATTCAATAAATTTAAAAAAGAAAATACAAAAACCCCTTTCTTGTGATTTTTTTCAGAAAATGAAAAATAAATCAGGAAAAATCAATATCAATATTCTTTATTTATTTACTTAAAATATTTATATTCTGCCCTTCTCACCCCAAAGGGAACTCATGGCGGTGTACAGAATATATACAGAAAAGATTCAATAATGGGACATAAATTCAACATATGCATATATAAACATTAAAAACTTTGGTCTCAGTATTAAAATACACTGTTTAAAACCGTCTTGATCATCTGCATCTAATCTAATTGGCCTGGTAAGGTTTCCTATCGCTGCTTTATTGCACTGAAAGTCACAATTTAGCATATTAAAAGTACACTATAAAAATAATGGGAAATTGAACCCATTTTTTTTTTAAAAAAAATTAAAATCCTAATCTGTACTCCAAGAAACCTCTTTGGTTTTGCCACTTCGAGGAGCAAGCGATCAACTAATCAACTGGGGGAAGTGGGACAAAGAAAAACATCAAAATACCAACTTTAATAAAACACAGAGAACAATTTTCCTTCACTAGTTCTCTACAAAGTCAAGCATGTATGGCACACTCAGTTCCAAAAAAGTAAAGCAAGGCAAGAAATTGTAGTGATCTGATACTGTATATTGATAGGCTGGAATAATGCCATAGCATTGGGGCTTCTACAGAGGTTCACAACCACTTCAAATTGCAGTCCTCTCCATATCCTCCAATGCTATTCTAAGCTAATTTAATGTCTGGTCTGGAAAAATATTTTTGAAGCATGGATAAGTGAAATCATGGATTCCAGTTTCTAGCCTGTGGATAAAAGAATAAAATTATATAGTATCATCCTTGAAATATGCAGCCAAAAGCCCCATTATCATGGAAGAAGAAGACTAGTTCATACTGGAAACAAAAATCATTGTGTGAGGAATACAAAACACTCTGGATTGCAATTGCATAGGACTGTATACTAAGGAACACCACCCTCTAAATGTTAAGCATTTCACTGTGAACAAAGGAAGAAAATATGACTTGGAGCTCTAAGTTAAAATAACTTAAATGCCAAGCAAAATAGAAACATTCTTGCCGCACAATTCTATGGTTATCAGATAGCCATGTCATACTCTTCTAGTTTTCTATTCTTCAAGTTAGATGAAGAGCCAGAAGGCAGAGGCAAACCCATTCCCACAAATATACATGTTAAAGTTCAAACTTTGAAAAATGTCAAACTGAGACTGAGTTTAGGAAAAAGAGGCAGAAGGGTTTAATTATTTCTCTACAGGCTACTTTCTGATAAAAAAAATATTATAATAATCATAACAGAAAATGATGTGTCGGATTTTTAAAGTTTGATTCTATTGATTTTTAGTGACTTTGAGCACCATTATTTTCGACAAAATATTTACATGTAAATATTGTAATAAATCAAGGTCACTCTCTCCCACTGTTCTTGACTGAGATTCTCAAGAGCTTTTTTTTGTTAATGTTCATACAAACAAATGTATAAGCAGAGTGGAATATGCCTCCCTGTGGATATTACCCTCATCCCAGCCTCTATGTGTGATTGGCAGAAAGTTTTAAAAGGCTGATTCACATAAAATACTTACATAAGGACAATCTCTCCCTTGCTACTGTGAGGTAGCATCTGGAGAGCTGGCTTGGAATTTGGGAGATCCATATTATAGTCTCTAATGAACCATGAAACTTGCTGGATGTCCTTGATCTTTTTCATTTTCACTCAATCTGAAATAAGTACATGGTAAGCATTCCATATTTAAAATCCCAAGAGCTGAAATGCTCCAGAATTGAAAATTGTCCACATGGGTAGCTGAGATAATGACACCTTTGTTTTCTGATAGTTCCGTGTATGCAAACTTTGTTTCATGTACAAAATGATACAAAAATGGTTTGTATAAAATTACCTTCAGGCAATGTATATAAGGTGTATATAAAACCCAAATGAATGTTGTGTTTAGACTTGGTTTCCACCTCCAAGATATCTCATTATGTACATACTGTATATGCAAATGTAAATATTCCAAAACGCACCAAAAAAAAATCTGAAATCCAAAACACTTCTGGTCCTGAGCATAAAGGATATCCAATGAGTAATGCCATTACTTGGCCAAGATCCTACATTCTGTCTGTCAGCCAAATTAAAGTGAAAGCTGACTTGCAAGCAAACTCAAAGACAGAGAAACACAATAAAGAAATGAATGGTATCCAGTCATGTAATTATACATATATAAAGTGTATAAATACATAATGATAATAATAATAATAACAATAATAATAATAATAATAATAATAATAATAATAATCTTTATTTATACCCCGCCACCATCTCCCCAAAGGGGATTCGGAGCGGCTTACATAGGGCCAAGCCCGAACAAGAAGTACAATATAACAATACAAATTGCAATAAAATAAACAACATAACATTAAGATATAAAACATCAAAGGATTTTTAAAACATATTCTATATTCTCAAGTATAAATCGAGATTTTTTGTCAAAAATCAACCCAATAAAACCCAGTCAGTTTATCTATGGATCAGTGTGAATATTGTACTGCAATTCTTCACAAAAAAGGAACCTTTTCTGAGTAGAATGATAAAAGGCGAAAGCTCAATCCATCCAGAGAGAACCTAAAGGAAACACCAAGTCTTTCTATTCTCTTTTGGGCTTTTGGAATACCTGGGCAGGGAAGGAGTGGCAGTGTCTAAGAGTTGCTGACACCCAAGGTTGCATTAGTGCTTTCCCCTCCCTGCTGAATGTCCCTTCACTTATCCATATCAAAATCCATAATTTTGGTCCTAAAAACTGCTCTCTACTTATACATGACATCAACTTATACATGAATATATATGTTATTTTTCCAGTGACCAGTAACTGCATGGGTAACTTATCAGCCATAGGGTACATAATAAAATTCCTATCATTATACATATTCAAGTGAATGTATCAAAAGCACTCAGACTTCTTTTCATTTTCTTACCTGGGAATTTTCAGTTGTTTGTCCCCACAAAGAAATGCTCACATAGGACTACATGCCAACAATCTTCTAAAGGACATGGAAAACAATAAACCTGAATCAAGCCTTCAAAACAAAACTGCAGCTGCATAAATTATTTTTTCTGAAAGGAAACAAACAGCAAGGAAAGAGCATACTTGTTCACTCTTAAACAGTGGCAGGTTATATGCTCTTAATGTAGCTTGAGATATATTTTTCTTAAATTATTCCACCTTCTGCTTTTGTAAATAAGGTTTATGTTCATTAGCCTAGCACCTCCAAAGCACGCCAGTAATTCCTGTCGATTACTTTTATTCATACTGAATAGAAAATGGTAGAAAGTGAAAGGAAACCCCATTGCATTTATTCCATTGTTATCAAACAAGTTTTCTTCCTTTAGTGTAAAACTTATTGTTCTCTGCTCAATTATGGTTTTAATTGGAATATGATATTGTGGAGAACTATCACTTAATGATTTTTTAAGCACTCTGTGACTCATCAGAGTTTAGCTACAGGAAGTATTTTTACTCTATTTTCCCATTACCATGCATATAAAGAATACTCTCATTCAAGAACGGTGATAGTCTGTGAGACTGTTCTGGAAAGTAACTGAAAAATGCCTGCCCATATTGCATTGTAGGCAGTTGGGGTTTTTTTTCCCCTTTCTAAACGTGTTGTGTAAAAAGATGGAAGCAGTTTTATTGTCATGTCTATCACATGATTGCCTAATATCTCTTTGACACAATCATTTCAATTATACACACACACACACACACACACACAATTGTTATTCAAATTGCAAATCCTCCTTCGTAAACTACTACTTGTGGACTTCTGGAAAGGGGATAGTTTCCAAATCTTCCTCTTTAGTTACAGTGTTCTCATGACTTGACATAATAATCAAAATTAAAGTCAAAATGTAGATCCACATAAAATGGAGGTGACATACTATTTCCCTTTTTGTTAGCTATTGTATAAAATATTTTTAATTGTAATACATGATCCGATTTTGTTTTGTTTGCAGTAGCATTCAGTATCACATCATTTCCATGTTAACTCTTTCTTCCCTCCTTTCTATCACTCAACACACACACAATATTTGGCTTTTCCTTGGATGTTCTTTGCTGCCATGTTGACAAAGTAAAATGTGCAACACAAAATATAAAGGCATAAATTCCATTGCTAGTCTTAAATACACTAACCCATAACATGATTTGTGTTTATCCATATGCTGATCCATCTTTCAACAACTGATCCCATTCTCAACTAAGAAGTTTTCAGCTGAGTTCCTGGTGGCTAGTCCCACTTAGAGTAAAGTATTTGGGACTATCCAACAGGATTTCAGGTAGAAACTTCTTAATTTACCATATAGACTTAAAATTCCACAGTAATAAAAAATAGTGGTAAGTTTATCAGCTGAGGGGATGTCATGCAAATCCTCAATTGGTCTAAATTCTGGCATGCTAACAGGAAGCTCCATAACAGAAGCTATGAGATTCAGCTTTCCTCTTTATATCACATGGCTAATACCTGAAGAAATAATTAACTCATTTCCCTGGAGGGAAATATATAATTTCCAAATGGCTAGTGTCACTGACTTAGACTTCCTTTTTCAGTAATGTGCAAAATCTTCATACCCCTCCACCCTCTATCAACACATCTTTAATGCCACCATTTATCAGTTCCACCTAAATGAAATATGACATGCTTGAAGCTGGGAAGAATATGTAATCCCTTTGTAATTGAACCGAAAACCAAGGCAGGTAAAATGCAAGTTCTACTTGACACTCCTGCAAATTGAGATCATAGGGCAGGAGTCTTTCACGTTAGAGCATGCCTGTTCCATGATCAATTCAAGCTACTGAATGTGCACGTTGTACAGAGCAAAACGATTTATTTTTGGAAGCATCCAGAAAAGACGTATAATATCATTTGTGTGCAGATCTCTATAAATTAAATGCCAGCTTTGTTCTAAATGAAAGCTCACTTTTTCTCCTCCTCCTACCCATCATTCAGTGGCTTTCTTGTAAAAACCTATTAATTAACTTTCTGGGAGGAAAAATTTTAAAGCATGATTAATTAATAGTTTGAGCTATTAGTATTCTAACGTCATCGTTAGACCCATTGAAGTTAGTATTCAAACAACATGTTTAAAAAATAAGCTGAGGCAAAAAGGAGCAAAAACTAAACTACGTGTTCTGAAGACAAAGACAGAATTAACATAGCTTTGCTTGCTAGATATTTAATGGTCAGGTGAGAATTGCCCCCCATGTTTGCCATATAAATTAAAATTGGAAAATCATGTTAATATATTAGCACGCTAGTTGCTAATGTCAAGAGAATCAGCATTGCCCCTCACTTAGTTCTGCAAAGACATTATGACATTGTATTTGCTTTACATCATATCTAGGGATTCCCTTGTCCTTGGGAATGCCTCTAGATACTAATTATGATCCCTTTAAAGATGTAGCTCTGAAGAGAAGCTCTTCCCCTGCTTATTATCAGCATCACAAGCCAACCCACAAATATCATTCCCCTACCCACTTCTGTTGTGGATTGAATATATAATGTGCTTATTTTCTATCTTCAGCAGAAATGGATATACTGTAAAAAGACCATTAGTGCCCACGCCCACCCTGCCCCATCTTTCCTTCTGCCTTTCCTGTTCTTCCTAGGAATGCTTTGAGAAGGTGGGGTTGAACACTATAAAAGTTCAGGCTAGAGGTAGCCATTTTAGATAGGATGCTCAAAAGGATTTTGTTAGAACTGAAGCATTCAGCACCCTGGACAGCACCATTCAATAGCCTCACTTAACCTATGCATAATTCAGCACCTCTGAGATTTCCTTTGGAATGCACTCCAGCAGGATCTCTCCAAATTAAGAAAACAACAAATACAGTTATTTGTAAGCAAGTGTAGAATTACAGATGTTGTACAAAAAAAAATCAAACAAACCCAAATTCACATTTGCATTGATAGGAACTGAGGTGGTAGTGACTGACTAGGAACAAAATCTTGGTCTGTATTAGATATCTTGATGAAAGTGTTAATCCACTATGCAGCTCTTACTTTTAAAAAAACACAGATTTCATATTGAGGCTGACTGGCAAAACAATTCAAAAGAAAAATGCCAATGTTGCTTTTTTTCTAAATCTATGCTATGACAACACTTGGCATGTGTTATATAATTCTGGACACTCCACCTGAATTATCATGCTGAGAAAGTTGCAGGAATGAATCACCAATATAATCAAGTAACTACAGCAACTTCCTTATGAGGAAAGCATTTGGAGCTGTTTGGCTTAAGGAGGAGGCAAGTGAGGGAAGACATCACAGAAGAGTATGAAATTATGCATAGTGTGAAGCACACAAAGAGGGACAAAAATCTTCCATTGTGATATTAAAACCCATGGCCATCGATTGAAACAAATAGCTGGGAATCTAAATGGAGGTGTGAAACTCATTTTCACTGAGTGCCATGGGTAACTTCAAAGGACAGTTCTAATTCTAAAATTGTATAAATGTAACTATGTTGCCCTGGCATTGAAAGCCTCGTGGACAACATAAAATGATATGTTGAGCCTGATTTGGCCCGTGGGTCTTCCATTTGACACATGTTGTCTAAATAGAGAGAAGAAAGGTGGATTTCACAAAGCTCATAGTAGAAGTGTGGTGTTTTCTACTTTATACAAGATACTGTGGTGGCAACCAATGTGGGTAGCTTTAAAGGAGGAGTTGGATGACCTAAGAAGGCTAAGGCTATCAGTGGTTACTTGTATATAATATGCACTATCAGAAACAATGTGATATCACTATCCTGGCAGTTTGTAGGCTTTCTGATAAGGCAACAGTGGCATTTCAGCTTGAATTGCTCCATTTAGTCCTTTCTGCAGCACAATTGTGCTAAATGTGGGAAGATACTGGTGAAGGCCAAAGAGACAGGACACACACAAGACAGGACAGTAGGATGCTACCACTATACATTTTATATATGTACAGTGGTAGCACCCCACTGTCCTGTCTTGTGTGTGTGTATTGATTATGATGTTATATACTTCTTTGCTGCCACCTATTAATTATTAAGGTTACTTGATGTTCAAGAAGACACACAAACTCTTCAGGTGAAATAATACAAGAATATGGTGTTTATTTTGTTCTTGAACAATAAAGAATCATAGTGGTTTCAATAAACTGTCAGGATTTACTTGTACAGATAATTGTTTTATATTATAAGTTTCTTGCAAACAATGTTCCACACACAGGAATATGAACAGGCTGTTTTAAACCTTTTGAATCCTCTTTCCACACCAGCACTTTAACTCTATAGAGGCTCATTATATTTCTTCTCCTTCTCCCTGAAGGCTTTAATTACTTTCTTCAAAAAGGTATCTTTCTAATAACGATTCCCAAAACTCTTCTTTCCTTCCCCTTCAAATCCCCTAAACTAACTCTTTAAACTCCAACGCCCAACTCTAAACTGACAAAACTCTGGGCTGCATAGATCTCTCTTTCCCTCTGGCTCCACTCATTTCTGGATGCTAAGCAACTCCCTCCAATAGCATTAGCCAATCAGACTGTACTTCCAGCTATGAAACTGCCTGATCCAGGCATGTAGCCAGGGGGAGGGGGAATTGAGGGGCTTCAGCCCCCCCCCCCGAAATTCTCATGGTGGTTCACGAAAAGGCCTTACTGGTGCATTATTGAAACTGTTATGTTTATTCATATCATGATCTGATCACCATACTCAATATATTCCATATGCATGGGGGTATTGGGGTAACAAAACAAAAGGTTTGCTAGGGTAGACCCTCTTTCACTCAGACTCAGCCCCCCCCCCCCCCAAATCAAAATCCTGGCTACGGGCCTGGCCTGATCTCTCCTCCCTCTGCTCTCCTTAGCTTTTCCAAGCCAAGCCTGTTACTACCTGTACACCAACCTTGTAAGGTAGGCTAATAAGTTACACATGCTTTTAGGGCATACACAAGAAAGACGTAGGGTTGGCCGGGCAGTGCATAAGAACATGGATTGTCAAAGCAGCATAATAGGGCAAATGCTGTAGAGATTGTATAGTAGAGATTGTTTTTAAAAAGGTATGTTCACATTTACTTCAGCAAAGTGAGTGCTACCTTTATCACACAAGCCTGTTGTCTTGCCGCTCTTATTTGGGGGTGCAGGGGGAGGGAGAGGAAGCAGGTCACCCTTGTGTTACTGGATAGGTAATTGCTTAAGTTATAATATGGGTTTGGAAACAGAGAAGCAGAGGAGATGCCAGTCATTAGGTTTTCTTATTCCCAAGGTTAAACATTTTAATATAATGCTCATATTTAATTCAAGAGTATAGTGTTCACTTCCCTTTTTTTCTTAAAACAAGGCAAGTATGTATTACCCTTACAATTATGTGAAGCCATCTCCAACCCTTTACAAAATATTTAAGCAGATCCTTCCACAAAGAGATTCAAAGTGGAGCTTAAAGCTAATCATAATGTTTTCTAATTTGCTGAAACAATAACATTCAAAGTCATGAACTTTTTTTTCAGGCAAGTGTTTGCACTAACTTATAATGAGCAATAACCCATTTTGATCAGTGCTAACTGGCTTCTGGTGTAACCTTTCTTTCCCTTTTATTTTCTCACCTGAGACAAGGAGCCTTGGCATCAAGCTTTTTTTGCATCTCTTTTCCAGTTCGCACGTTCTTCAGGGTTCTATGTTTTGAGTGGTTGTTTCAACAAGTTCTTTATTATTAGAAAGAATGTCTTTTCCACACCTCAGATGAATTTGGTCAGTGCAATAAAAGATACAAATATCTAGTGTGATGGTTGGTGCAGTTTAGTTTTCTATCAATGTTAGTGTGCATATGTGTGAGTTTATGTATCTATTTTTATCATAATAACGTCCATAAAGAAATATATTTCCTCTCCAGTACAGTCTCATGTATGAGACATTTCATACATTAAGTACTTATATTCTGGAACCACATGTACATTATAATGCAGGGGGAACTGGTGCCTCTGATGTCTGTAGGTCTACTCTGGGTTTAGTCCATTCTTTAAGATGATGATCCCAGTTAAGAATGATGCTTACCCTCTTCCCCCTCTCCATATAGAGTTTCCAGAATGTAAACTGGAGAGAGCTCATGTATCTTTAATAACAGTTTGAGAACCTCTTTACACAGGGCATTTATGCCCCGTTTTGCCACTTGGATGGGGCCTGCTGTGCGCCATCACACAATGCCCAGCAGCCCCCACCCACATTCTTCCAAAATCAGCACTTCCTCCACTACTACAGAGAGGAAAGTGTATTTCGGGTAGCTCCAACTGAGCTACCCGCACTTTCCTCCCCATTCCTCCATACGATGGGGAAAAGGGCAGTGGGGCAATTCACGCTGGCATGGGTTTGCTATCCATTCTCCCATCTGTTGGGGACAAGCACCCTGTCCCCTCCCCACTATATGATAGGGGAAGGAGAGGAGGTACATGGAGCACCATGAGCTACCCCATACGCCTTCCCTTTTGCCAGCGACTGCCGGTAAAATAGCATGGCCTGAAAGGGCCATGTGAAGAGGTCCTAAAAGAGAGAATTGCAGCTTTACTTACTTACTTACTTAGGTGATCCCTCGTAGCTCGAGGATGATGGTCCTCCAGATGTGGTGTCTTGGCAGTGGGTCCGTAGATGGCTGTGGAACCCTATTCTTGAACTGCATGTTCCCCTGCAATGAGGGGATCTGTTTCTAGGTAAAAGTTAGTCCTGGACAGGGTTGGCTTGACGTTCCTTCCTCTTGGCATGTTTCTCCTTTTCGTCCTCCATTCATGTCTGTTTGAATTCTGCAGCACTGCTGATCACAGCCAACCTCCAGTTAGTGTGCTCAAAGGCCAGGGCTTCCCAGTTTTTGGTGTCTATGCCAGTTTTTAAGGTTGGCTTTAAGCCCATCTTTATACCTCTTTTCCTGTCCACCAACATTATGTCTCCTGTTCTTGAGTTGGGAGTATAGTAACTGCTTTGGGAGATGGTGAACAGGCATTTGGACAACGTGGCCAGTCCAGTGGTGTTGATGGCAGAGAAGCATCACTTCAAATGTGGCGGTCTTTGCTTCTTCCAGCACACTGACATTTGTCTGCCTGTCTTCCCAAGAAATTTGCAGGATTTTTCAGAGGCAGTGCTGGTGGAATCATTCCAGGAGTTGAGTGTGATGTTAGTAGACAGTCCATGTTTCGCAGACATATAGCAGAGTTGGGAGGACAATTGATTTATAAACAAGCACCTAGGTTTCTCTACAATGTGCCAAACATCAAACTCTCTCTGCTTCATTCTGAAAAATGCTGCACTTGCAGAGCTCAGGTAGTGTTGTATTTCAGTGTTAATACTGATTTTTGTGGAGAGGTGGCTGTCAAAGTAGTGGAAATGGTCAACATTTCTAATATTATACCATGAAACTGTATTTCTAGAGAATTTCAGCAGCTGCAGCTTGTTATTTGGTTTCATGACAAACAACACCTTCCTTTTGGCATTCCCTTTTCCACACAACCATTAAAGGTGGAGGAGCCCTCACCTGATTTCAATTTGGTAATCCTATCCCCAAATATCCAAAGGCAGTTGGACAACACCTAGGCTTAAGTTCATAGTCCAACTATGGCTGCAAGGCAGCAACGTTGTGCAAGGAGTTTTAGATAATGTCTTTAAAATACTTACACTAGCACAACTGTGTTTTATACCAATGTAAGCCACTAATAGAATTCTGCTTATAGGGTCTATTCTAGATACATTCCAGGACTGGCCCTATCCTCTAGCAAAGTGTTGCAATTGCTTCAGATAAGAGAAGTTAGAGGGTACCAACAAGATGTTGGAGGTGATAGTTGTAGGTCACAAAGCTAGTCTGGTAAGCTAGACTACTGCCTTGAGGTGTGATGGAGGATGCTATCCCATTGTCAGTACAGAAGAAATGTTTAAATACTACCCAAGTCATCTTCTGAAATAAAACAAAACTCCTTGCAGATTGCTTTATCTGTTGAAGTAAACAGAAGATTGTGTGGTAGTGGAGTTTGATTTTCACATGGAGCACTTGACTCTTCAAAAGATATCTGGGTTGGGAATTTTGCACAGCTGGGACAAAAAGGGTGCATAAGGCCATATTCTAGCAAAACTGGTAAATGAAGTCAGAATCATTTCTGTAATTTTAGCTCCTTGGTATTTTATCTTGGAAGACAAATATTAGTTAAAATACATCTCAGCGATATGAGACATCATTCAATTTGAGGAAGCCTATATTGTAATCAAACCCTAAATGTAATATATTCTTGTTCAGTTTTGTCACTCTGCTTCTATATTGCAAAGCAACCTATCTCTATATCAGCACCCAACACACAATTAGGTTATACAAAAACCTCCATTTATTATCTAAGAGAGAGATGAAACATATCTAGCAGAACTAGAACTATTCCATATTTCATCCTATAAGATCAACTCAGTCCATGAATATATTGAGGAAGGCAGGAGTATTTTACTATGGTCTTTTTGATGGTTTGAATGTTAATTGATACGACGTATGATCCCAAGCCATAAAAGATGCTAAGTGAGAAATTTGGATGTTTAAACACTGTAACAATTAAGGACAGATCCTATTGTAACTGTCCCTACAGTTATTTGTTCATCCTTCTACCCTGTAGTAACTCTTATTGATATGACTACACACCAGCCATGCAACAATGGTCCTCAAAGGCTAAGCTCAAAAGACTAAGCAGTAGTTCTATAGAGCTAGTGGCATCTAGCTCTGCCTCTAAGCATACAATCTTTTAATGTATATTTCCCGTTAAGTAGAAGGAGATCACATTTCAGTCATGCATTTGTAAAGGCATCCTTCTGCCATCTCTATTAAGCTGAAAACGATCTCAGAAAGCTTCTTTGATTTACGTTTAGTTTGATCCATATCTCCCTGACTGTCACTTTTTAAATAAGTGGGGATGTTTTGTCCATACTTTTCAACAATAAGCCTTTTGCTAGCACTTGCATTTCTAAGTTGTTATGGCCCAGTTGCATTGAAAATATGGAGAAATGAGAATTCTCAGTAAAGAACTCTCAATCAGCAATCCTGCCTAATGTCAGAGATGCTCAGTGTGTAATAAAGAGATTTTATGAGGCTTAGGAAGGGACATTTGCCTTAGCTTTCCCCCTCACCAAGAAGCAATTGATGGAAGGCTCTTCTGAGAGTGAGCAAGCACAAATCTCTATAGCTACTCTACATAATACTGCCAAGCTGGGCTTCATAACCATCAACAATTACGTCTATCCTTTCAACAAGGACGTTATTGGGTTTAGTAAGCCTCCGTATGCCAAGGATTGAGGAATATGAGCAGGTGAGTGCACCTGTACTCACGTTTCGCTTGTGTACTTCCCATAAACCAGGAATGCAGTTGTCAGCACTCCTTGGCTATCCTTGCCAGACCTTCTGGGAGTTGTGGGCCAAGGGCACAAGGGGAAACATGATTTTCCCTTCTCTCAAAAACTATGTGAACAGATTGGGGCTTAACCAGAAAAGGTTTGTGATATGCTATATTTCTGTCATATTTTTGTCTTTTCAGCAGGTTTTTGTTCCAAAGAACAAAAGCTAGATTTGCTGCATTCGGACAGGCTAAAAGTTCAAATGTATAAATTAAAACCATTCCTAAAACTGAAGGTGCTATGGCAAGATTTATTATCAGTGGGGGTACTGTCGATTATACAGTAAGCCAGAAGGCCTATGTCATTTCTTTGGTGGGTGGAACATAATGTAACTTTCCAATCTCTGGTGAACATTTGGCATAGATTTGAGTGTGTAGTAAGGTCACAGGGAACCTTTTAAAACTATGTTTTATAGTAACCCACCCTATCATAGTTTGATACTTTTTAAAAGGATTAGGCTGGAATCCTCTTGAGAAGTTATGAATGTATAACCACCATAGTTATGGAGCTACACAGTGCCTCGACCATCCCCATTCAGTGAGCAGCTGTCACTATAATAACTGTAACGCCTTCCTCTGCCATTTGCGAAATGGACGCATGTTTCCATCCCATCCCATGATCTTTCTTATTACAGGCAGAAGCAGGGTTCCTGAAGTAATTTTTTTTCATGCTAGAAATCACTTGTATGAAAAGATGTAGGAATGTAAGTCAGCTGCTTCCCAGAGAACAGATCCCCATTGATTATAGCAGCTGATGTCAGGTAGACAGATACTGGGTTTATTTATTTATCATATCAGAAGTGAACTGAAGATACAGCAGTAATTAAAAACACAAAGTTTTAAAAACTTGGCATTTTACTAAATGTCCTTTGACCAGTAACTGGCCACTTGGAGTGCTTCTGGTGTTGTTATATGAAGATCCTCTATTGTGCACGTGGCAAGGCTCAGAATGCATTGTAATAGGTGGTCTGAGGTTTGCCCTTCTCCATACTTGTAGACTGCTGATTCTCTCACAAAGAGATTCTCTCACAAAGAAATGAAGGAGAGTGACCAGAAGCAACATGCAAACAAACAAACAAACCAATGGACCTTTTCAGGACCAACTATGACAATAATCTCAATCATGAAGGCATGTCAGCTGCCAAAAAATAGCTGCTATATGAACTGTGCTGAGATAAGAAACGTGATATGCTGTGTGTCCAAGAAACACACAGGGATAAACAACAGAAATGATCAAAAGTTCCAGGAATGATCTTAGTAGTGGAAAGACCACATGCACAGTATGGAAGTGCTGTCTTTGTAAAACCAGGCCACTAAATCAGCAGTGACCATAACACTGAAGAAAACAATATACAGGCTATAATAGTAGAGCTTAATAACATCACAATTACCTCTATGTACAAGCCCCCAGATGAAGAGTTTTGTTTCTCCTCTCCTGAGAACTTTGATAAGCACCAAAGGGTGGTAGTAATTGGTGGCTTTAACAGCCATAGCCATGTATGGGGTTATGCTCAGGAGGGTAAACATGGAGAAGCTGTCTTCTCCTGGGCTGAACTCCACAACCTATCACTTATTCATGATAGTTAGCTCCCACCATCCTACAACAGTGGGAGATGGCACCGAGGATATAACCCAGATCTCCTATTTGTGAGTGACAGCATTATGCAGCAATACACTAAATCAGTGGGACCACCAATACAAAACACACAGCATTGGCCAATACTATGTGAATTGTTCCAAACTGTAAGGCCTCAAGAGGTTTGATTTAAATGAAGATTCAACTTCAGAAGGCAGATTGGACTAAATTCTCAGACATGTTAGATGACAGGATCATATCCCAGAAACTGGGGGTATTTCATAATCTCTACATGTCCCCCAAATTAAGGAATACTGGAAGATCCTGAATACCAAACAGTTGTGATTGCGTAACTATTATGTTTTGAATCAGTAACTCCACAATCAGTCTCTGGTCCTCATTTCTTGCCACCTCCTTCCCCTCCCCATAAGATAAATGATGGGAACAAATCCATGTGTCCCTTTTACTGCCTGAAAATGGTGACTGTGTCATGCCAGAAATGAAGGAGAGCTTTGTGCAATTTTCATAAAATTTGATGTGGGTATGTACACAGTTTATCACATACAAATGTTGTCTTCCTTTTGGCATCTGCTAAAAAATTCTTATTTTATTTTTTTGGTAAACTTTAAATGCACTTTTTACTAGATGGATGACATTTCTGGGAACATTTCCGATACTAAACTCACTTGGTATCCCACAACAAATCACAGCAGTAATAGTAAAAATGTTTCTATATGAGAAATGGAGCATATGGGTATGAAGCATGTATATTCATGCCTTATGAGAACCATTCATCTTGACTTGAAACAAATTATTGGTTATATGTTCAGCCTACCCAGACTTCAAGCTACTAGTAGCCACAGCAGAAAGTTCGACAATGAACATTGCAAATGGGGAAAAGTCACAAAGGCACTTGTGAAAACGTCACATGCTTGAAGAGTTAGCTGCCAAATTCGTACTGGCAATTCCCTTGAGGAATGTAACTCTTTCCCATAAACATGTAAAATCATCAGAAATGCATAAACGGAGCTATGCTAGCTCTGTGTGTGATCCACATTTGCAATTTTTTAGCTTTGCTTCTAAATTATGATACTCATATTTCTGAAGAAATCATTTCATTTGTACAATATTATCTTGCTCGTATGTAGTACAGAATGATAAAACAGTTCAATAGACTACCTCAGGGCACACTGTGCATATGCTATTGCTGTACGTTTATCAATGTTTGAACATGTTTCCTATGGAGAAATGAGATATGCTACTCCAGATACAGCAATTTTCAATAAGTAATTCATTTTCTCTTTTTTCCCCTTTCTTTTCTTTGCATTTCTTTTCTTTTCTGGCTATTACATTATTTAGAGAAATGAATTTAATGTCAAATCATAAGTAATCAACTGAGGCCTTCTTAACTATTGTTGCTTTCACATAATGAGGAGAGAAAACAGCGCTTCCTGGTTCTCAATATGCACAGTATGTTAGGTGGGAAATTGTAGCCCCCTCAGATATTTTTGACCTGCAATTCCATCAGCCTAGTAAACATCAACAATGGAGAGGATTATGGGAGGTTCAATAGAATTTCCAGGTATCCATTATTAAAAAGGATATTCCTCATTTGATGGCCAGCACACTTTTTTCCTTATAGAGCTGACATGCCCCTTGATAGAGGATTATAACACTTTTCTTTTTATAAATGCCCAAAATCCTGTATTTTAGAGTGTTGGTCCTTCATAGAGACAGAGTGGGGAGTAAGCTAGTATCCGTATTTATGAATGTTGACAATGTTTTGATTTTACAGAGAAATACTTGGCTTGGTAAACTGACATCAATATTTTCATTTGGGAATTAGGTAGAACACAAACTTATTAATAGCTATTAATGATCAACCCTACAAAGGTAAAGGTTTTCCCCTGACATTAAGTCTAGTCGTGTCTGACTCTGGGGGTTGGTGCTCATCTCAATTTCTAAGACGAAGAGCTGGGGTTGTCCATAGTTGCCTCCAAGGTCATGTGGCCAGCATGACTACATGGAGCACTATTACCTTCCCACCAGAGCAGTACCTATTGATCTTCTCACATTTGCATGTTTTCAAACTGGGAGTTTGACAGAAGCTGGGGCTGATGGTGGTAGCTCAGGCTGATCCCTGGATTCAAACCTGCGACCTTTCGATAAGTTGTGCAGCTCAGCGATTTAACCCACTGTGCCACCAGGGGCTCCATCCCTGCACATCATTAATTTCAACTGTCTCCGATTGCTGTAATATTCTGGAGAGTCTTACAGTTGTCCACACCTGGGGGTTATAACACTATGCGCCTATAGTGCTATAATTACACTTTTAACTATCAATTATTACATTCTATGAAATTCCAGGATTTTCAAGTTGGGAATTGTTATTTCAAATTTTCAGAAAGAGAGCTCTTGTGTCTGGTCATTGTACTGTGCTTTCAAGTCATTTTGACTTATAGCAACTATAAGGCAAACCTATCACAGCAAGAATGATTCAGAGTGGGTTTGCCTTCTTCTTCAGCTGGGAGAACATGAGTTGTCCAAGTTGTCCTGTGCATTTCCATGGCTGAGCAGGGATTCAAACCCTGATCCCTAGTCTTAACACCTAAACTTCTACAATCAGGCAAGGGAAAACGTTTTGTGATGAGGCGGGCTGGGCAGGCCTGGCCAGGAGGGAGTGGGGTGGGGTGGGAGGTTGAGGGTTGACGGAGGATGCAGTTGGTGCAGGGAATGTGGTTGGCCTAAGGTGTTCACATGCAACTTCCCAGAACTCTCAGGAGAGCCCTAGGCAGTTGTGTGTGACAGCTCCAGCTCTCCCGTCGGGAGGAGGACATGGCAGGCCACCACATCCTCATGCTGAGAGGACGGTGAGACACATGCAGCTGCTGGCTATGTCTTGGTTCTTCTCTCAGCCTGGGGGCTCAGCGGCCTGCCACATCCCCAGTTTGAGATGACAGGGAGATGCATGACTGCCAAGAGCTTTCGGTAGCTGCTTGTCTCTGCCATGTCCACATGCTGAGAGGAGGGCGAAGGCAGACAAGGGTCGAAGGAAAGAGCCAAAGGGGTCACATCCATCCCATGGTCCTGGGTTTGCCCATGTCTGTTCTGCACCATCCTGGCACTCTAACAAACTGCAAATCCTTGAAATCCATATCATGTAGATATGTCAGTTAAATTAGAATCACAGTGCTCTTGTGTAGTATAAAAGGGTCCTTACATTAGAGTCTGGTATAAGAAACATGCTTTGTGTATTGGCTTGCCAAGGAATTCACAATTGGGAGTCTGTAAAGTAGTGCCCCTGCTCTGGCACCATCATCTTTCAATATATTGCATAGCTGGATGTAGAGAGGAATTTGCCCATTTCAAATTCTTCATACAAACAAACTAACATCAGACCTTCTGAGTGTAAATGTTAATCTAAATGACACTGCATTCTGAATTTCACACATTTGTACAATTTACTGACCTGAAAACAGAGATTAAAGAAAAGGACACACAAAAGGTATATTGTTGGGAAATGTGCATATAAATGGAGGGGGGGGGGGGAACAATTGCAAAAGTTTACATGAGTGATTGTGAGTTTGTAAGCAACAGAGGAGCCTCTTCTGCACATATCATATTTTTGTAAGAGAAACTACTACAACTTGCTGGCTAAAGGGCATTAATCTGGACCAGCTCTGCCATTAGACAAGTGAAAGTACTCCTGGAGTGTTTTATTTCTTTGAAAGAAAGAACTGTGTGCACAAAATGATCTAGTGAGGGCCTCCAAAAATAACAGTCTACTTGATGTCTGGGGTTCAACTCCCAATCTCAGAATGTTCTGTATGTGGACTAAATCATCTTATCTTTCACCACATGCAGTACAATATTCTGAAAAGTTTGTTAAAGTAGAACATAATTAACCCAGGCTCACCCATCTTTCCAGTGTGTTGGTAGTATATGTCCAGTGTTAAGACTACACCAGTTGTAAAGATCAACAACAATCACACTGCTCTAGTACAATGTTGACATGGATCCTTTTATCTCTATATAGGGTTGTGAGGTCAGAATTATCCCAGACACTTAGATTTTAAGGCTAAAACCAGAAGCCTAGAGGCACCCCACTTCTTGTGATTTTACTAGGGAAGGAGGAGGTTGGAAAAGTGTAGCTGAAGCCAGAGATCTGAGAACTCAGCCTTTGAATATTTGCATTCTAGTTGTGTTGGAGAATCCTGTGCCCACCTAGTGTTTGTATTTTGAGGGGTAGGATTGCCTTGAAACACATCCAAAAAGAATTGTAAAAGTGTTGGCGAGAAGGAGGTCTCTGATTTGAATCATCTCTTTATTTTCAAACGGATATTTAAAGAAGGGATGTATCAGTAAGCTAGAAACAAGTCAATTTAGAAAACAGCTTACAATATGTTTTTATTCAATTCAAGTCCAAAAGGAAAGCAGATGGCTTGGGGGATTAGTAATGGGAGTCTGTTACTTGTGGTTCACAGGGTTTGTTTTTCTAATGGTCCTGAATGTGAAGGTCATTTGATAGATGGCTGATATTATATACAATTCAAGAGAGGACTTTTCTCTCCTTCCTTTCTCCTGGACAAATATCTATTTCCCAAGGAATGTTACAACACCTGACACTCAACAGACTCACAGTATGAATCAAAGATGTCAAATATTGGACAAAATGTACCTTCCAAAGTGGCGAGAAGGGACTCCCTTCATGTCAAACATAAAATGCCTTGGCAGGGCATCCTATGGGAATCTGCAATGTTCTTACAGTTATTTTATCAGTTCAGTGACTGAAAAGGAGACTGTTCCCTAGAGTTCATATTCTGGTCACTCTGAGGAGTCCAGTCTTTAAATGGGAGTTTTAACTCAACTGACAGTATTCCTTATGTAATAAGAGCTTGGAGGGAAGCAATATTAGGTTCAGGTCCCACTGTGTTGAGGTTAATTCAATATGCTGATTTATTGGCTTCAGTTGCATTGCTTTTAAATGAAGTGCATTTAAGGTATTGTACAGTGTTGCACACAATTCTCAGAGAAGACTTCTTCCAAGCCAAGATTAAATTTAGATTACATTTTGATTACATTTAGTAAGGAAATGCATTTGATTAATGCAGGCAAAGCTATGTTAAGGTGTCCTTGCCCTGCATTATTTATTGTTTATTTTATTTTATTAACTTAGTTTATTTATACCTTGCCTTTCTCTCCATGGGGACTCAAGGCAGCTAACAACCACACACTTTGGTCCCCATTTAAAACAATGAAAAATAAAAAACAATTAAATAATATTTATTTACGACATTTCTATGCCACCTTTCTCATCCCGAAGGGGACTCAGAGTGGCTTACAAGTCATATGTACATACAACATACTATATTATTAGCAGAGTACTAATACATCATTCATAATATTAGTGTTATATAATATTGTTGCTGGGGGAAGGGCTCTGATATCACAGGAGACAAACTGGAACTGTCTTCTTGGCTCCATTCTTTACTTAAATAATACTGTGCGGGTTAGGTTAAAATACAACTGAAATATAATAAATATGATTAAAAGCATTTTAAAACACAATCCCCCCCCCCAACACCATACCACCTCCTCCCCAGCAGAAACAGTATGCCCCTTATCCTTCCCCAAATGGCTGCTGGCATACCTTGTCTGTTGAAGGTCAGCAGAAATGGGGCCATCCTGGTCTCTCCTGGAAGGAAGTTCTACAGTTTTGGAGCAGCCACTGAAAAGGTCCTCCACCATGTTCCCACCAAATATGCTTGAATGTGGGGTGGGACAAAGAACAGGCCCTCCCCAGTTGATCGTATATGTCTTCCAGGTTCACAGAAAGAGGTGTAGTCATTCAGATATCCTGGACCATAGGGCTTTGTAGGTCAAAACTTGCACTTTGAATTGGGCTCAGAAACATATTGGCAGCCAGTGGAGCTGTTGCAACAGAGGAGTTGTACGCTCCCTGTAGCCTGCCCCAGTTAGTAGTCTGGCTGCTGTTTTTGGACCAAATGAGCACTTTTAAAGGCAGCTTCACATAGAGTGCATCACAGTAATCAAATCGGGATGCAGCCAATGCAAAAACCTTTCTATTCAGGCAGGCTTTTAAAGATGAAGGTTTTTAAGATCAATTCAGGAGGTGCTGTTGTTTTAGCTTTGAATATGCATAAAATATGTTTGAATGGTTTTGACTGTGAATCTTTTAATATTCTTTATATTTAACTCTGACTTAATATTTGTATATTTGTATATTTCAAATGCTGTGCTAACATTGTTATGTTAAGCAGCTTTGAGTGCCCTTCGGGGAAGATAAAGTAGAGTATAAATAAATAAACCAGAAGATCTCAGCCGGCATTTGGAAACAATAAACATTTACAAAATCACGATGTGTCAACTGCAAAAGGCCACCTTATTTGGATCTGCACTCATCATTCGAAAATACATCACACAGTCCTAGACGCTTGGGAAGTGTTTGACATGTGATTTTGTGATACGAAATCCAGCATATATATCTCGTTCGCTGTGACATACTGTGTTTTTGTGTCAGTAAAATAATAATAATATACCACCATGGCTAGATCGGGCATTACCCAGTATCAACTCCATGTGGGATTTGGCCACCACAGAGCTGAACCAGGCCTGTTCTGCAGTAAGTAGTCAGTGTAGATGTGTCCCATGTCCTAACTAGAGTAAATCTATTGCATAAATTGATGAATAATATATCAATACCCATGTAAATGTCATTGATTTATTGAACTCTTTAGTTGGGATGAGTAACTGGATTTTAGTCTCAGCTTTTTCCGATATGGAAATTACAAAAATGTTATCTTGTTGAAATTCTGCCTATTGTGTTGGAATGCAAGTCCTCTTAATGTAATATTGAATCAGCTTATTGCAAATCGTACATCAATTTTTATTTAATTTGGAGTTCTCTTTGAATTTTCAAAGAAATTACCGTCCTTTACTGGCACATTTTATTTTATTTTATTGCCACATCCTTTATTTCCTGTTTGGGCTCTTTCATTCAAAACTGAGTTTTTCAATTAGCACTATAATTGAAAAATTAGAAACAAGAATGAGAACTCACATTTTGATTTTGTGAAGTCATCAGATATGAGTAATGGAGCGGGGGGATTTTTATAGGTGGGCCAAGATTGGCATGAATTCTTTTGAGAGAAAAAATATTTTCATTTTTAAGCCATAATTAAGTGTTTTCCCAACACAATTGTTTTTAAAAACCCTGCAGCAATAATGTTTATAAATTACGGGGTGAATTCTTGCCCAAGGGAGAGCAAGAAAGTCGACTGACAGCATGAAAGCACCCAACGGTCAAATTTGGCCCTGGAAATGTAATTAAAATGAAAGAAAAATGATCCTTTCCTAGGAGAATCCAAGTCAGAAAATTATGTTAATGTTGTTATGTCTTTAGAACGTTCTCTGGGTTGTCAGCAACATTGAATGTGAACCCATTTCTGCTCAACAAAAAGCAAGTTATTTGAAGTTGATAATTAGACACGTTTGTGTGTTTGCCATTAATCTCCTTGGTACTTGTAAACTTCCAGAAGGATTACTTAAGAATATCTAAATAAGCATGCAAAGACTAAAACATGCCCATAGTCTATGAATCCAATAATGCAACATACCAAGAGACAGGGAAATTCCTAATGTGAAATTTATAATCTCAAACTTGTGCCAACATTGATTTGCTTTTAAATTGAAATGGTTACAATTATATTTGCAGTTATGAATGAATTGTTTATACAACCTGAACATAGCAGCTATCAAGGGAAAAGAATTGGTTATCTGTGGCTGTATCTACATCAAAAGCAAACTACTCTGATATTAAGAACTGACTTGGGATTGTCCATGAAAGACTGCAGAACTTGAATCGAGTTAGAATCAAAATACTATCCCATTTAAAAATGGAGGGACCACTTAATTGATCTAAGAAATTGAGAAGAAAATCTCATGCTTTCTGTTTAACATGCTTTACAATTCACATATGGCCTTGAAATTAACCATGTATTGTTGCCAGTGACTCTTTTAAGAGGAATGAAAATGTAATTCATCATTAATGGAGGATCTATAGCCCATCAGATGCTGTTCGACTGTAATTCCTTTCCCCTCTGGCCATTTACCATGCCAGATGTCCCGTCTATCTATCTATCTATCTATCTATCTATCTATCTATCTATCTATCTATCTTTTCCAACATTTCTACCCCATCCTTCTCAACCCCCAAAGGACGGCTTACAACGGCAGCAATTTGATGCCAACAACATACAAAAACCACATTACAAACAACATTATACAAAGATAAAAACATTAGATAAAATACATTTAAAACATTATTATTCATCAAATAGCCGTATCCAAATCTGATTTAGTGTCCGATGACTCAATCCAGAGCCTGTCATTGTCAAAGTTCCAACACTGTGATTATTGCCAAATTTAGGTCTAACATCTCAAGAAATTAAGTGCCAGATGCAATTCTTTCGCATGAAATTTTAAAAAATGGCATAATACACACTGATAACTCCAAACAACTTTCCAATTCTCCATCACCACAGAGGCTTTTTCTTGTTTTTTTTTTAAACAGTAGCAATTCCATTCTATAAAATCTTCTTCATTTCTCATGTATACTTGCCTCAGTTACTACTACATATTTATTAACATTCATATATTCAAATACTTTTGCAGCCATGAGGGAACTTTCAAATAATCTGTCTTGACCTATCTCATAAAACATACCATAGCAGCCATACACAAAGAATATTTGATTCAGCCTAACATTGTTCAAGCAAACACTGTTTTGAAACCATCTGAAGCATTCCCAATGAAATTACAACACCAACCCCATGGAATATTTCCTGAATTAATTCAACAAGTGGTAAAAAAACTACCATGTCTCTAGGCACATCAATTCATTAGTGAAACACTTTCACCAGTAACTTCTATTAATGCAGGCTCATCTATAAAATGCCTGTACTTAAATCCCTCTGGTGCAATTTGATATATGTTTCAGATCTTGTCCAACAATGGTTCCAGGCAACTACTGTAATATTTTCAGCATCCTCATGCTTCTGTTTCTTTGCAAAATTGCTTCTTTGATTCTTAAAACATACACATATACCCAAAATGAATAAATAACAATATGCATAGTTGTTAATTAGGGTGCTAGAATGTACCCTCAAGCGATCTCCTTAATAGGGGAAAAAGGAAGACTTCATAGAAATTGGATTAATCAAGACTTCAGAGCCCTATTCGGGCATCTTGATTGGTAGCAAAGTAAATAAATAGTAACTGTATATTAACATAGTAGTCCTACTCCTTCCTCACACTATCCCATCTCCCTGAATGTGGTGGTCGTCTCTCTGAATAAGAGAGATAAATCTCTCCTATCCACTCACACTCCCCATGCATTTTTGGAGTCCACAAATAGTATGCTTGAATAGGATGTATATGGGTACAGGTAAGAAATGTGCTTTAGTTCATCTATATAAATAAAAATGTAATGTTTGTTTGTGGGATTAACATAACTCCAAATCCACTGGACCAATTGACACCAAATGTGGACATAATATACCTATCACACATAAAAATGCTGAAAAACACAGCAGAAGAGACTTAAAAAGCCAAAAAATAAAAATTACATTACAACACATACACAAAACCACATATATATACATATACACAAATATACACACACATATACACATATATACACACGCAAAACACATATACACAGACTGGGCCACAGCAACGCATGGCCTAGGAATCTGGGTATGTTTAACTTGGAGAAAAGAAGGCTGAGATGGGAAATGAGAGCCATGTTTATATATTTGAAAGGATATCACATTAAGGGGGCAGGGGGGGGACTTGTTTTCTGTTGCTCTGGAGTTGAAGACACAGAGCAATTAATTTAAATTGTGGGGAAAATAATTCCACCTAAACATTAAGAAGAACTTCCTGATGCTAACATCTATTTGCTGCCTTGGAGCATGGTGGAGTCTCTTTCTCTTGAGGTTTTTCAAACAGAGGCTGGTTGGCCATCTGTCAAGGGTGATTTGATTCCTGCATGGCAGGAAGTTGAATTGAATGGCCCTTATGGCATCTTCCAACTCTATGATTCTATGAAGTGAGGTCATGGTTGTAATAAATATCAGTACAGCACTTTGTAGGACAGAATTCCCTTCGCCAATTATAGCACAAAGATAATGCAAAGACATTGAGTAATCCAGAACACAGGACAGTTAAAAGTCCTAAGTACCCTGCATAATCCACCCCCCCCCCAAAAAAAAATGTCCACACCTTTAATGATACTCATACTGTGCAACACATTTCTTTTGTAGTGCCCTATTGTGCAAGTCTTGGATGGAGACTTACCATGGCAATGACATAGCTCCATCACAGAAAAATACACATCGCAGTCCATAATGCAGGATCTCAACATATATTTGTACAATAGTAAAATAAATATCTGCTTATAAAAACATATGTAAAAAATGCTGAAGGAATTCGATTCTCTTGAATTCCTGTACAAAAAGATGTGAAATGCTTCCCTCAAAGTAATGTGCAATGCAGAAAATATATCTGAGTTCAAACATGTTTCACAGCTATAGTCCTACATGTCAAATTTCTCATTTAAATCATATTATAGGAAATAAAAAAAAAAGCACAGTAACAGAAAAAGTATAAAAATACATGCTCAAACATTCTCATTTAAATTTCCATGGTACTTGAAGATAAAAAGAAGAAGAGAAAGAAGAGATGAATGTGGACAAGATACTTATGTTTAGCCTCAAAATACATTAAGCAGTGTGAAAAAAAGTATCAATCCAAGTCTTTTCCTCCCTGCCTCCCCCATGTGATAAGACAATAGTGCTTGGAATTTTCTTATCACTGATCTACTTATTTGCTATCTTCCCAGAACCTGAGGGAAATTATGTAGGTGATATCACTTCACAAATCTTCTTTAATGAACTACCATTGACTAAAACAAAACAGCAGCCTAAGATATTTCCATTTTTTATGAAACTTAGGCAGTGTTGGCCCCATTTAACACACAATAAGGCAGTGTAGGTGTGGAAAATGGATGTGCTGTTCTCCTGATTGTTGTGTGATTCTAGCTCCCCTAAATCACAGGGTTTGGAAGCCCGGAGGGCTAAGCAGTCAGAAGGACAATCCAGGACACAGACGAGCATGAAAGCGAAAGGAAGGGTCATTATTCTTCCTGGGCAAAAGGAATATCAGCAAAGTACTCAAAGTACTGATATACCCCAACTGTGAACACATTTTGTGTTGGATGGGAATTTAGAAATTCTTCTGTGTATCATGCAAATTTTGAGTTGGGAAGAATCTCCTGTACTTGGGGCTGGTTTCTAGGTTTTTGCCCTCACCTGGGGCCAAAGTGGCATGGGGGATTACACTTGTAGCTAGCCTTCCAGTATTTTAGCTGGACCATGATTCTCTGGGCTTGCTCTTAGAGGCTTTGGTGCTTTGCCCAGGGAAGACTGCAGGATTGAACCTTGGGTGACCAACTGCTCCACCTACTCCAGTATCAAATTTGATACCCCAAATTTGGTTGCTTATTACCAAGAAACAATTAAACAGGTAATCTATATAAATAAAAATGTAATGTCAGTTTGTGGGATTAACATAACTCAAAAACCATTGGACGAATTGACACCAAATTTGGACACAATACACCTATCAGGCCAACGAGTGACCATCACTCATAAAAACACTGAAAAGCACAGCAGAAGAGACTTAAAAGCCAAAAAAGCAAACTGATGCTACAGCACATGCACAAAACCACATATATACACAAACACACATATATGCATATATACACACACATGTACACAGACTGGACCACAGCAACGCGTGGCAGGGGACAGCTAGTTGCCAATAAAGTTGTCATTAATTCATTCAACTTCTGTTATCTGGTCTCTTTATTTCTCTCTAATCACCATTAACAACAGTCAGTCAATTGCAATGGTTCAGATGTTAGACAGGGATCAGCAACAAGAAGTTGAGGAAAGAATAGCATGTACCATGTATCCTATACTTCCCACTCACCCACTAGACCTAGGTATAGTAGGAAACAGTGCGGTCCTTTAGGAATGTGAAATAAATGGAATGAGATGAGAGCAATATCTCTCTTTTTGTCAGCAGGCTTAGGATTGTTCTGTTTTCCCCCTAAATGTATTTTAACCCTCATTTAAGCTTCATTCCAATTTTAGAGGAAGACATAAAATATGAGATTGTCAAGACATTACCCAATGATGAGTACAAGAGTTTCTAATAAAGTTACTGTATATTCAGGTATAAGTCTAGAAATGTAGTAATTTAGACTGACCACCTCTTCACGGGGGGCATTTTTGCCTCATTTAGCCATTTTTATGTGTGGCAAGGAAGGGGCCTGCAGTGCACCATCACACAACGCATAGCAGGGCCTTCCCACATTCCTCCCAAAATGAGGGGAGGGGGAGCGCCACTATGGGGAGGAAAATGTAGTTTTGATAGTTCTGATGGATCTACCTGTACTTTCCTCCCCTTTTTACCATGTAATGGCAGAAAGGGCGGCAGGGCAGCATGAGTTGCTGTATGTTGCTCGCCTTTCTGCCATCTGATGGGATGAGGGTAAAGGTGCAAAAGCACCCTCTCCCGTCCCCTCCGTGTGATAACATAAATATAACTATCTTTACAGCTATAAACCAAATTATTTTTCCTGCCTGCACCACAACCTACGTCTAACTGCCTCTACCTTCTTAGATGGATGGTTCCCTTTATACTAAAAAAAGAAGATGCCGGACAGCAGGTGCATCATGTCGAATTGCATAGTCCCGTCAAGATTCCTAAAGAATTTACATCTTTTGCCAGTGACTACAATTCATCTTTCTACATATATGTTTAATAGGGTTCTTCTGCAATAACTGAAGCCTGGATTTCCTTGCAAGCTTGAGACATAATTGCAGTTGTTCAACAGAAGAGCTGCCTGCACAGTAATGAGCAATAATTGTTGCCAGTAATTTATCCAATGTTCTGAGACTGTTGACACAGAAAGAAGTTGGGTTTTTAATAGAATGTCATCTAAAGGAAACTGGGTAACTTTCTGTGAAAGAAAGCAAATGGCCTTGAGCATCCAGAGATTGCTGAGAATAAATGCAATTATAATGAACTTCTAAAAATACATAAAATTGATATTTTAATTCTATTTTACATTCTTTAACAGGACAAGGAATCTGCTGTGTCTGATTACAGCCTGTGTTGGATGGGGTCGCACTCCCCCTGAAGACACAGGTTCGCAGCTTGGGGGTGATCCTGGACTCATCGCTGAGCCTGGAACCCCAGGTTTCGGCGGTGACCAGGGGAGCCTTCGCACAGTTAAAACTTGTGCGCCAACTGCGACCGTACCTTGGGAAGTCCGACTTAGCCACGGTAGTCCACGCTCTGGTTACATCCTCGCCTTGATTACTGCAACGCTCTCTACGTGGGGTTGCCTTTGAAGACAGTCCGGAAGCTCCAGTTAGTCCAACGGGCGGCAGCCATGATTTTAACAGGAGCTGAGCGCAGGGAGCATACAACTCCCTTGCTGAACCAGCTCCACTGGCTGCCGATATGCTACCGGGCTCAATTCAAAGTGCTGGCGTTGGCCTTTAAAGCCCTAAACGGTTCTGGCCCAACTTATCTATCCGAACGTATCTCAGCCTATCAGCCCACCAGGACCCTAAGATCTTCCGGAGAGTCTCTTCTCTCTATCCCTCCAGCTTCAGAAGTGCGGCTGGCGGGAACGAGAGATAGGGCCTTCTCTGTGGTGGCCCCCCGGCTTTGGAACGCCCTCCCTATAGAGGTACGATCAGCCCCCTCGCTGATGGTGTTTCGGAAGAGATTGAAAACATGGTTATTTCAACAAGCATTCGGTTAATCCGGTGCAATCGAATTGTGTTGACTAAAGGACAGGTAATAATGGACAACGAATTTGTGGACTGTGATTCAACTTGAGACATATGGGATTATTATTGGTGGCCCAATAATTTGCTATTGTAATTTGTAATTGTATTTTGTATATGTTTTTAAACTGGAGATTGATTTTAAATGCTGTAAACCGCAACTGAGTCGCCGATCCAGGCTGAGAAGTTAGCGGTATATAAGTGTACCAAATAAATAAATAAATAAATAAATAAATAAGGAATGGGGCATTCAGTTCATCACTGAATGGCAACACATCTATATATCGATGTATAATAATAGGTGAATAAAGCAAGAAAACAGCACTATTTTCAAATGTAGCTAAGATCTTAGAAGGATTTAATAAAATGACTGGAAACTTAACATGTGTTAATTCAGAATGAAGCGCTTCTGCTTCTGCCTCTCTTTGTGTTTGTTGGAAGAAGAGTAATAAATAGTATCCAATAGCAATTGTGAAAGGACAGTCCAAAGCTTCACAACACATGTTACAGGGACAGGTAATGGGAGAAGCATGAGTCAGAGAACACTAGACATAGAAAAAGAAGAAATGGAATTGCCTACACCATCATATTTCCAATTTTGTACATAGTTGTAAGATGAAAACTGGGGAGTGAAAAAAGCTGATAGGAAGTAAACTAATTTGAAATGTAGTCTTTGAGAAAAAAATTACAGAGATGGTGGACTGCTAAAAACACAAATAAATGGGGTCCAGAGCAAATCAAATCAAAACTCTTCTTAGAAGCCAATTGACTAAACTGAGACTGTTTCTAGAAATTCTCTAGAAATGACAATAATACTTAAAGAGTAAGATCCCATTCCAGGTGGATAGATTCAGCCAAGGAAGCCATGGTCCTGAACCTGCTAGACTTGACCTGGCTACTGATGATTTGGGGGCTTCTTATTCATAAGGTCACCATAAGTCAAAGTCAGCTTGACAGCAGTTAACGACAGCAGCAACAACAACAGCATAACATGGATTTCAGAGGATAGTGAGAGTGATACTGTACTCTAGAGGAAGACTTGTCAAGATGTCAAATCTACAGACCCGAAGTTTATTTTTTCTCAAGCATGGTTGGATCACAGTGTTTCTCTGTTGGAAACACTGTTGGAAAGCATGTGTTTCTCAGAATTAGTGTTTAAAATAGGTTGTTTCCACCCATTGGTATTGATTGCATTTATCCTAGCTTGTGCTGTTTTGTTACCCCACATTCCCACAAACAATAGAGATAGTTTAACCCAAGGTTAAAGGGAAGGAATACAAAATGGAGGTACAATGATGTTTTCTGGCAAGATGAGTACTACACCTATGTTGGGTTGTTGTAAGTTTTTCGGGCTATATGGCCATGTTCTAGAAGCATTATCTCCTGACGTTTTGCCTGCATCTATGGCAGGCATTCTCAGAGGTTGTGAGATCTGTTTGAAACTAGGCAAGTGAGGTTTACATATCTGTGGAAAGTCCAAGGTGGGAGAAAGAACTCTTGCCTGTTGGAGCTAGGTGTGAATGTTTCAATTGTCCACCTTGATTAGCATTTGATGGCCTGATAGTTTTTAGATGTGCCCTGTTATTACCTGGGGGAATTCTTTATTGAGAGGTGATTAGCCGTTCCTGTTTGTTTCTTCTCTGTAGTTCCCCTGTGTTTGGGTTTTCTTCTTTCTTTTCTTCTTTCTTTTTCTCCCACCCTGGACTTTCCACAGATATATAAACACAATTTTCCTAGTTCCAACAGACATCACAACCTCTGAGGATGCCTGCCATAGATGCAGGTGAAACGTAGGGAGAGAATGCTTCTAGAACATGGCCATACAGCCCGAAAAACCTATAACAACCCAGTGATTCCGGCCATGAAAGCCTCGACAATACATTACACATATATTGTTGGTGACCTATAGTAATACATCATCTGTTTCATCAAAAAAAAAAACCCTAACTGACTAAGAAGATCAAAGGACTATCCAGCATCTTGTTCACATTGTACTTATGCTGATAGGTAATTATGTGCCTCTTCTGATTCATTTCCTGAGGTTTTGCAATGTTTGTGCTGCAACACACTGCAGATGCTGAAGCCAATAAATTATGCTCTTTTATTATACAATTTTAGAAACTGGGGTTCCTGAACTTTAGAAATCTAGACAAGGAAAGACAACATGAAGCGATTTGCATGATTTCAACTTTGATTTGAAAGCTAAATATGAAGGTGGGGGGTGGGAACAATTAGACTGTGCCACATCTGTTGTGAGATAATGATTAGATTTAGATATTGAAATGGATCGTACCAAAATGGCAAGATGATAATTATCTGCTTCCCAAGTATTTACAAATAGCTTCCATTTACCAAGAGAATTCTATATCTTTAGCATGTAATACAGTTTCAAATGATGCCAATAAGTAGGATCTGATGTTCTACCCCCTACGGGACTAAAACTCAAATTAAGCAATTATCTCGTACATTTCTCAGGAATTGAATTAATAGTAGTAGTTATATTTTACATTATATTAGATATTTTTGATATATCATATTAAAACCTACAAGTGCCATTTTAAGGGAACCTGCCTTTTTCTTTTTAATGGAAAAAAAGGATTACCCAACTTCAAGAGATCTAGACACTTAAAATACTGCTATCATTCCATTTTAAAGGAACCTGCCTTTTTCTTTTCAATGGAAAAAATATTTTGACATTGTCTTTATAGCAAAAAATGTTTATCTAGAGGTTTCGTCAATTGGGATATTCAAATCGCAGCTGTTTCTTGGTATCTGCTGGGGTTTGGTTCCAAGACCCCCAGGAATAACACAAGATGTGGGTGCTCAGTCCCTGAGTTACAAACATCTGACTTACAAATGATCCATAGTTACAAACAGGGTTGAGACAATAGAAAGTGAGAGAAATCTAGTCCTGGAAAGGGAAATTCACTCCTGAAAGAGTTATCATGGGGAAAAGGTTGGTCAATTGAAGCTTTATCTACAACAAGCCATTTTTTAAAAAAAAAATCCAATGATCACAGGGATAGAAAGGGGGGTGAAATCTTCTGAAAAGGGGGACAGACAGCAAAATAAACACCACAAGGATATTAACCCTTCCCTATGCTCTCCAGGGCATACATATCTCTTATCTCTAAAAAAATGTTCTAAACTGTGTTCAACAGTAGGGGACACTTGTGCTTCCTTTCTAAAGCTCGTTCTGAATTTTGGGGGTAAAAGTTTTAGAACTCGAATGAAACTTACAAATCTTCGTAAGTACTTCGTTAATGGCAGTCAAGCATACGCAACAGGGAAAACATCACTGGCAGTAGGGAACATTCAGAGTCTTCTGTCTTCCTCTTATTTTTAGCTATTCTGATGAATCTTGCTACAGTTATAGAACACATTGACCACCGTTAGCTCACCAAATTTCAGAATGTATATATACTCAGCTTGATCAGTTTATCAGCTTTATCATGTCTTATCATATGTATTTACTGTATTATTATAAGTGTCTTATTTTAACTTTCTATATGGAGTGTGATCAGGTCTTATCAGGCCTTGTTGTTTTGTTTCTTATTGTGATATGGCCGAAGGGCTAATCAATAAAATTACTACTACAGAATGTTTGACTTATCCATGAATTTTTGGTGAATTTTCAATTTTCTTTTTTAAAAAACCATTTTTAATAATAAAGAAAATCTGTTCCTGGTTTGAAAGTGTTATTTCCTGTTTCATTGTGTGGTCATTAATCTGAAAGTAGTTGTTTTACTCCAAAAACTTTGCTTTTGTCGCAGAAACTGTTATAATAGTGGAGACTCAACTAAGCAAAATGTGCTACTTTCCCTTGTGCAAAGACAAAGTTTTTGCAGTTTAATAAACTTTCATCATGTTTATGTGACAGAAACAATTAGGAAATGCCATTTATAACCCAGGAACAATAATCATAGTACAGACACCATCAAGGGTCATCTAGATTGACCCCCTTCTTCCGGGCAGAAAGGCACCATTCAGTTGCTCCTGACATCCTTTTGCTTCCTCTATTGAGATGGAGGAGACCCTCAAGACACATCCATATAGATCATTACTTTTTTTTACGGCCCAGTACAGAGATTGGCTTAGAGCAAGTCAATCAATTATCACCCCCCCCCTCCCCAAAAGCTGCTCCCACAATGACTTCCTCATGGCAATTCGGCCAAAGTAAAAGTATTTGGGTTTTTTTTAAGCAGTCTATGGTCTCCTGGCTTTGCAAAAGTTGCTTAATGCTTTCTTACTTTAGACCTTTTTGCAGATTCAGTTTATTTATTTTTTATTTGGACTAACTATAAATGGTGACTGCTATAGCCAGCCATTTGGGTCCTTTAGCCATCATTTGGCTACTGAGTAGCTTTGCATTATGGGAAATGTAGTTTATGGCAAGGCCTTTTGTAATCTCTACCATTGGGGACCTGGCCTTCCCAAACTATAGTTAAGATGGCTGTGATTAGCTACACCCACCGCCTCCCTTCTGGTAGCACCGTAAAAATGTGGCCAAAAGAATGAGATTTTAAAAGTTCCCTTGGCTTTACCAAAGTTGCTTAATGGTTATAGTCAAAATTAAATTGATCTTGGGAGACATCCGAACGTTACAGGACATTGTTTTTTTTTTTTTTTAAAAGAATAAGTTATTCAAATTCTAAGTTCCCCCTCACCTTTCCTGCGTGCCTCAAAACTCACCTTCATATGCCCAAATTTAACAATCTAATTGGAATCTCAGTTTCGATCAAATCTGAAACTATGTTCAAGCCTTATATATATATATATATATATATATATATATATATATATATATATATATGACTGGAGTTACACTTGAAAAAAATGCACCTGTTCTGACTTACATATAAATTCAAATTAAGAACAAACATCCAGAACCTAATTTGTTTGTAACCTGTCTGTACAATGGCATAATAAAATGTTGTCCCATATATGAAATGACAAAATCAAGTTCTGCTTTTGGGGATTTTTTTTAAATATTTGAAAGCACTGCAAGAATTCATAGATGCAGAATCCATCAATATGGAGGGCTGACTGCCTTAAGGAACTGATTAATTGAATGATCAATCTTATAAGGCTTGTGCGATCAATGAAAAAAAGTTTCAATACTCTTTACTAAATTTGGGGGAGCGGCAAATAGTTTCTAAAGTGTTTCTAAAATATTGTTAGGGGTCTGTATTGTAACTATAACAATATAATAATTTTTCATTACTCTTTTGTTAATTAATTGCTCAAAGGGTGTGGACAATAATAATGATAATAATAGGAAATATCCTAGGTACACTTTGGAATTACTTCCTCTCAACGTTGTCTCCCTCATAGGGTTGATTCAACTTCCAACAATCTCCTTTTATCTTGAAATCCCTTTAGACAATGAACATAGGTTTTCCTCCATCAAACCTTTCAAGGAGGAGGAGGAGGAGGAGGCACAAGATGGTAAGCAGAATTCTGGGAAATGTAGTTTGGGAAAGCGAGGACTTCTATTTATTTATTTATTTATTTACTTTACTTGTATACCGCAGTTTCTCAGCCCAACAGGCGACTCAACGCGGTTTACAACAAGGATAAGAATCAATCACGATATACAATTTAAAACCATAAAAGCATAATATACAATATTGACACAACAATAGACAACACAATGCATCTCATAACTAGAGTCGTGATCCAATCCGTCGTCCAAATTTCCATTCCTGTAATCATCACATTCATTGCACTGTTTAACCGAATGCCTGTTCAAACATCCAAGTTTTTAATCTTCTTCGGAACACCATTAGCGAGGGGGCCCTACCCTAAACTACATTTCCCAGAATTCTGCTTGCTTCAGAATACTGGGGCTGCCCGCATTAAAGCCTCAATGTAAGTGTAGTCTTTGCCTCTCTCTCTGGGCTGGTCGTATGTCAGAGGGTCTTCTGCCTTACATGGCCATCTAACCAAGCATCCCTCCCTCCCTTCCCCCACCACCCCCTTTGGGGAAAGAGAGGGGCTTCTCCTTCAGTTCCAGTGTTACCATCCTCCTCAGGGTCCTATGGGGGAACCCATGACGGAGACCTGGAGCCATTAATGAGACTTACATGACTCATCCAAAAGTCACAGGTTAGTGTCTTGAATCTTAAGTTTTTTGCATGGCCACCCCTTGTGTTTCTTAATATAGTTTCATATGTACAAATCTAATGAATTAGATCTGACATACAGGTTACAAATGAAGTTTTGTACAGCCCTACCTTTCTCCCAGAGCTAGAACCAAAGGAGCTATAGATTGTGGATAATAGTGAACCCATTTGAAATTAACAGCTTCCACCAGAAGTTACCATACAGTTGCCCAGAAGCGGCTCCCTTCTCAAATCCCAAGTTGAATTTTGAAAGTGTTCTGTGACTCAGAGCATTATAATAAAACTTAATATTGTAATAAAACTGTATTTATATCCCATCCTATCTCCTCGTAGGGACTCAGGGCAGTTATCTTAACATTTGCCTGAGCATGTAATTATATCCATTTTTTAAAAAGTAACTTTTAAAGTTCTGTCTCAAGACATGGCAGAGTATTGTTGAATTTTGCTAGAAATAAGCACAGAAAACTTCAAACGAATTTCCATGCTCTCAATTTCATATGTTAAGCATTTACACACACACATACATGTATGTATATGTGTATTACAATAAAGACAAAAAATAGATGAAACTACACTTCTAGAATCTTCAAAAAAATCTTATATATTTAGTTATATTCAACATTAATCCAATGGCAGTAGACCCTTTGACATAAATTCTATTTCATAATCATGACTTCCCATTAGATTCAAAGGGTGTACTCTAAGAAGAATTATGTTGGGTTTATTCTTCTGAATTACCATTAAAAGGTCTGAATACTCTGTAGAGATTAATATGGTTGTGGTAGTATGTTGACGAAAATTGTATCTATCAGCCATGTTCATTCATTCGGGACTGATATGACAATTTGGTTACTACAACTCAAGTAAATTACCTACTATTAGCAATTATGCTAATATATTTTCTTAATCTAATTATCTTGTCATTCCAAATCCTGTGATAATAACTTAACAGTTCTTTGCTCTTCCCATATACACTCCCCCCAATGTTAATACCTCTTCCAAAGTAGTGGAAAATATTTCCAGTCATTAACAAGATAATTTTACCAGTGAAGCAAATCCTATTCTGTACTTGTTATACTCTTACAATGCAAGAGCCATTTTAGAACATTATTTTAAAAAACAATAATCATGATTTACAGATATGAACTAGTTGTCTGGAAAAAATAGAGGAACATTTTTTCTCTTTACTTATATCCCTCCTTCCCCTTTCAAACTTATGCAACTTACAAAAATCAAATAAGTACAGTGTAGAGGAAATATTTCAAAAACTTTAAAATATGATGACAATATCAATAAGAATAAATCCAGTTTAAATAATATCAAACATTCTTTTTGAAAAAAATCTTTTAGCATCCCTTATTTAAAAATAGTTAGTTCCTGGAAGTCTGTGAGAATATTGGTGATGATGATGAATCCTATTGAAGAGTTGAAATATGTAATGAACCATAGTTGTGGTACAACAAAATGAACACTTTTCTCAGGGTGATTCCAGACAGCACTTTATCATGGGCTTTGGTGAAGGGCAAAAAATCCTGTTACTTCAGGAGAGGTGCAGAGACACACTTGTTGGTCCCAGAATTTCTGCCTCCTGGCCATCTGTCTAGACAGATTTGTTTGTGTACTTTTATTATTTTATTTATTTACAACATTTTTACCCTGCTCTTCTCACCCCCGCAGGGGGACTCAGAGCAGCTAACAATGGCAACGATTCAATGCCGCAATAATTACAATTATAATAACAAGATAAAAACATACAATACAATAAATTTAAACCACATTGGTTAAACAATCATAAAGCCTTTTTCATTACAACACTCATATAGTCTGATTCAATGTTCAGGAACCGCTATATCCATTAGCCAAAAGCCTGGTTCCACAACTACATCTTCAGTTTTCTTCTGAAAGAAAGGAGGGAGGGTGCCGATCTGATTTCACTGGGAAGTGAATTCCACAGATGGGGGGCCACCATTGAGAAGGCCTTGTCCCTCGTTCCCAACACCCATGTTTGCGACGCTGGCGGGACTGAGAGCAGGGCCTCCCCAGCGGATCTTAGACTACGAGGTGGAACGTAGAGGGAGATATGTTCAAGAGTTATTAAATAATCAAAGAATCAGGATTGGCAGTTATCATACTTGTGGCATCCAACAACAGGGTCCTGTTTCTGGGTTTTATTCGGCTTTCCATATTAGCTATGTTGCCTCCGGTCACTGGTGCTGAAATAATATTCAAATGCCAGTTTGTTTGCTTCTATGCATGAAAGGATTGGCACCAGGGACCTCTTCACATGTTCCTCCCCCCATGCCGTTATGTTGGTAGTCACCAGTGAAACGGCAGGCACCCCGCACACCCTCCCTTTCTCCCATCACATTGAGGAAATGGGATAAGGTACATTGGTGCCTTGTCCCTTTCAGACGGGGGAAAGGGCACCAATGCTCATTGCCCTTTTCCCAGTCAGATTGGAAAATAGGTTTTAAAAATGTGGGGTGCTCCATTGGAGCTACCCAAAAAGCACTTACACAGGCATTGTGGCTGAGGAAGCATCATGTCATGATGCTCTGCAGGCCTCATCCCCAAAGTGCTGCAAAGGGCAATTTGCCCCAGTGTGATGAGGTGTTATGTCATCCTTTGAAGAAAAATGTTCCCCAACAGTTCTGTCCTTAAACACACATGCAAAAGGGTCATCCAAGGTGAAGTCCTTAATATGGCATAGCCCAATCAGGTCTCTTTCAAACGTTTAACTTCAACAAATTCACCTGAAGATCCACCCACCCATTTCCAGGGTAGAATATATGAAAGTAGACAGACACTGACTAAAGAGATGGAGAGCATTCTCAAGTTGCATTACTTTCAGTAAATAATATACAGCTACCTTTCTCACAACCCTTGAAAGTAAGTACAGACAACGTAACCTGAATTGGAACCCTAAAGTGAAGAATGGTTGGATGTATGTGTGCTTTGATATTTTGGTTCACTATACATGCTGTGGGTGACAGATCTCAGAGCATGGCCCTGAATGTCAAAGTCTTTGGACCTCCAGATGTTTTGGACTTCAACTCCCAGAAATCCCAGCCAGTTTACTGCTGTTGGGAATTGTGGAAGTTGAAGTACAAAACACCTGGAGGACTGAAGTTTGCCCATGCGTGGCCTGGACCCACTTCTCAGGGTGGTGGCATTGCCCTGAAAAGTGCGTATCTGTTAGAGATGCTATGTGGGACTGGTTCTTTGTTTGTTTTAATAGTATGCCAGGCATGTAGCCGGGGGGGGGGGGTTGGGGGGCTTCAGCCCCCCCCCGAAATTCTCATGGTGGTCTGTGAGAAGGCCTTACTGGTACATTATTTAAACTGTTATGTTTATTCATATCATAATCTGATCACCATGCTCAATATATCCCATATGCATGGGGGTATTGGGGTAACAATACAAAAGGTTTGCTAGGGTAGACCCTCTTTCACTCAGACTCAGCCCCCCCCCACTCCCCTGAATCAAACTCAGCTCCCCCCGAATCAAAATCCTGGCTACGGGCCTGTAGTATGCACTTTGTAATTGTGACTGATGTTAAATGTGTTATTCTTAACAACTTGACCCAGAGTCTTCCCCTTGTAACATTAACATTACTCATGTAAATTTCCATCCTGTGACACTGCAAGAGTTCAACCTTAAGTTTCAGGTTTTGTCTTAAACTATCAATATTGGGCTTGTCCTGATCTTGAAACCCTACACTGATCTTATGCTGAGGTAGAACAAAAAGCTACTAGGAACTCTAAAATTGAAATTTGTGGGCTCAAATCCAGGACTACAGTGAGTGGGGAGAGTAGGATGCCTCACTGAATATGGTGTGCCTTTCGTGTGCCATTTTGAATTAAAGGCACAAATAGCTATTGCCTAAGGATTCCCTGTTAAGAACATTAAATACCGAACCCAGAATTAATTCACAGCACCTCTGAAATATCTCACTGTTTTTTTGTTTCCCTTGTTAATGTCTTTCCTGAATATTTATCTAGCAGATGGAAGGGGAATCTCAAGATAGTTGTGCCAGGTGAGATCCCCACTTGTGTTTCAAAAATATCTTTTAAATGTCATGAGGAATTAATGATGGCTGGAGTTCACCACTTTCAAAGCATCATGAGCCGTACCATCAGTCTGCCGGTTTGTGATTAGTATCTCCTTGTATAAGTCCTACTGACAAATGATGCTTTACAAGCAACATCTGCGCTGGGAGAGATTTCTGCTCAGCTTTATCAGGAAGCAAAAAGATGGTATTTGGTAGAATCAAAACAAGCCATTTGCACGGCTGCCAATCTGCTGTTTTAAAGAATGAAACGGACATAAATGGATAAATGTTCTTTTTGGGTTTTGCATACTCTGTATGTGTTCAGGAAGATGATAGGGTATTCATCTCACAACAATCAGGCAGTAAGTCATTACTTGGTGTCTTTTTTCCCCTCTTTTTTTTTTTTTTTTTTTTTTGCTTCTTGGTAATCAGCTTAAATGTGAAGGTGTGTATGTGTGTGTTTTCCTGTATGTTCCCATCTGCTAACTCATTTAGGCCCTGCTCATGAATGGCTAAGATAACAAGGATGCTCTGCTGTTTGAAGATGCAATGAGACTAGATGTTAAAAAATGGTAGCAAAATCTTTCCGAGTTCTGTTTTACCAACCTATAGGCTCTAATCTGTAAACAACATACCCACAGCCAATCTGTCAGTTTCGCTCTCTCCTATTTATTTATTTAAAACATTTATATTTATTTAAAACATTTATATGCTGCCCTTCTCACCCCACAGGGAACTCAGGGTGGAGAACAACATATATACTGCAAGCATTCAATGCTGGGACTTAAAACCATAAATATATACAAAAATTAAAATCACTTATATCCATATTAAAAGTTGCTTAAAAACCATCAAAGGACACCATTTTGCCTCACTGCACTGCCCCAAAGGATTGTCTCACAACCACGTCTTCACCATCCTTCTGAAGGACAAGAGAGAAGGGGCTGATCTAATAGGGAGTTCCATAACCGGGGGGGGGGGGGGGGCATCACTGAAAAGGCCCTATCTCTTGTCCCCACCAAACTCGCCTGTGATGGTGGTGGGACTGAGAGCAGGGCCTCCCCAGAAGATCTTAATTTCCGCAGTTTTCCTACCTTCAAGCATTTGTTTAAATCATAAGTCCAATTTATGAAGAAATTTGTGAATTTGGGGATATTATTTTTAAAAGACCAAATTCTCACCCATTCATTTCCAACTTATGATGGATCGTGTGATTGGCAGGAATTGCATTGCAACCATGACAGGTTGTGCCATACCAGCTGGAGCCCCAAAGCAGGAATGAGAAAAGAGCTGATTCTTTATTTTCCTATGTATCTTGTGGTCCTTGCAATTGGATGTTGCACTAGCCAAGCTGTAGGGCCCGTGAAACTGCTACTTGGATATTCTCCCAGAAACCAGGGAAATCAATCCTTCTGTGTAAAAATTACATGGAATATAAGTTGCTAAAAGCATCACATTATATTCTCATAATGTCATTTACAAAACCATGTTTAATAAATCATTTATTCCATGTTAGTTGCTCTGAAAATGGGAGCCATGGCTCATAAATAAAATAACCTGACCCATTCCCAAGCATTTTTTTAAATGCTGTAATTGCCTATATTGATACATTTACATTTTTAATATACTGTGACTTGGAAACTGATTTAGGCAATTAATCCATTAGAACACACAACTTGTGCATAAAAGCTGGTATAGCACAGCAGGTTGTGCTAAAGCAGCAGAAACTGAGACTGTAACATCCAGGAGGCTTTAGCCAAGTGGTCATGAATAGGCTGGCTTGGGGATTCTGGGATCTATAATCTTCCCAATTAACATTTTCTAGCTATGTCAAGCTTCCAAATAAGCTTTGTGTTGTGGACAGAATCATCATTCCATTCCTAACAATGTGCTGTGAGGGATCCGTGCGGGGCAAAATCACTAATGCTATAGATACTGTGATTCTACTCAATGGATGTATAATAAATGTATAGGATTGTACAGAAACATGGCTCTAAAATGGCTTCTGGCTATATAGGTGGATACATTCTATTTGACTTTGGCATAAATCCTTGCTACCTTGTCCCATCTTACTTCTTCATCTGCAATCCTTCTCCCCTCAAATTAACAGCTCACATTTTGCAGGCACTAACAGAGCTACAAATCAAGAAGTTCCTGTTTTGCTTCCTCTCTCTGTCATGATTTTACATTGTGCCATTAAGCAAGTCACTATTTTTCAGCTTTAACTCCTCTTATCAGCAGTATCTCCAGCATAAAGAACCTGACAGAATTGCTGGTCTTGGGACAACATCTGAGCATACAAGGTACATCCATCTAGCCTTTGGTCTAGCCTAGGGGTAGGCAACTGCACTGTGGGAGACCACTTCCAGACACAAATTTTGCTGAAATTCAAGCTGAGCAGGAAGGCTTTGAGGGGAGCAGGTGCTCTGAAAGTTGTGGAAAGACAACCATGTAATTTGTTTGGCATGGTATTTGAACATGGTAAAATAATCTGAAAATAGAAACATTTGTTTAAAAAGCTTGTACAAGGAATGTATGTCTTTCGTTTAGCTTAATAAATAGCCTAATAAAGGTATTACCACAACATTAATCCAAACAGATAATACCGCAATATGCTGCTGAACCAATGTACCATATAAGTGTTTCTTTCCAAGGGCTAGGTGTTCTACAAACAGACTTATTTTCCCTAGTGCATTAGTTTGAACATTGGACTATACTTCTGGAGACCAAAGTTCAAATCCCTGGTTGGCCATGGAAACCCATTAGGTGACTTTAGGCAGGTTGTCTCAGCCTCAGAGGAAGGCAAAGACAAACTTCATCTGAGTAAATTTTTCCAAGAAAACTTTAAGATGTATTTATCTTAGGGTCACCATAAATTAGAAGCAACTTGAAGGTGCACAGCAACAAAACCAAGCACAACCAAAGGGACATATTATCCTCAATCAGCTTTCAGCACAGATTATCTATTAAGATGATGAAATTATTTTCAGACATAGCTAAACATCTTATCACACAGGGAAGTGCCCCTCCCAATGCCATTTCACCAGCAAGTGTGGCTCCGGTGCTGTGATGCTTCCTTTATCACATGAGGGAGGCATCGCCCAGACAGGGCAGAAGTGTGATAGCTCCATTGGAGCCAGTACAACACAGGAAGGCTCCCATGTTTGGGGAGTAGTGTCCAAGGATGCTTCAACCCCAAGGGGTGGGGCCTCTATCATAAGCCACACAATGTCATGTGATGGCTGGTATGGGGTTCTGTCCCCGAAGAAGGCTTGAAACATACTAGGACACTTATTTTAGTAGGTGTTGTGATGCCATGACTTAAAAACCTGATTTTGGAATGCCATCAAATATTTGATTGTCTTGCTTGAAGACATCTTGATAAAATCATTCTCCATGAAGTTTTATTTCCACATGTGTGTTTGTACAGCCAAACTCTAGACTACCTGAAAGTCAGTATCTACCTAAATGACCTTTCCAAGTCTTACCATATTTAGGGTAAGACTTTTTCTTCATCCCACCACCCTCCCTTTCATGTTTGATGTTTGACACAGGAAGGAGTCTCCTCGATGCCTGCTTCTAGGTAGTGGAAATCCCCCCTGAGCAAAGCTTGTTTTGCTTCTTCTCTGTTGTCTACATGTCACTGGCATTTAATATGAGTTTCTAGTTTTTTCATTGATGCCTTAAAGTTTTGATGTTATGGTGTATATTTTATATTGTTTTAATTGTTCTATTTAAAACTTATATTTTAAGCTGTTGTAAAGAAAGAAAGAAAGAAAGAAAGAAAGAAAGAAAGAAAGAAATAACACGTACATCAAAAGATGTATTGTGAAATTCTGTCATTCCAGAATTATAACACACCTCTTCTTGTCAGAATGCCATTCCAAAATCGTGGCATTTAGTGACTGGTGGAAAACATGGAATGGCTGAGACTATGTACACAATCATATTATTATGAAGTCCCCAAATTTTCCAGATGTCTTCATTGTTGTGCACCTGGATATAGTCCCAAAACCAGATACCTATCAAGCTTCCCCTACTCACCATCAGCCACTACGTATCCATGGAAGTGCAGAAGGGTTTTCAGGGGGCTGGATCACTGCATGAAGGAAAAAGAAAAAAAATCCCAATATCAACAAATCAAAATCAAAGTAATAGACACAAGCATAAGGTGGCACCAATGGGATACTAGCCTACAAATACATACATTTAACCATATGTATTTGCATAAATACATTTAGGCAAGCCAAAACTATACTAGTTATATTGACCAAAATCCAATGAAAGAGGGGCAGAAATGTAATTGAACAGTTCCTGTCCTCACAACTGAAAGCATTTCCTTGCATTATGCTTCTCGTATTACACATTATATACTATCTTAAGAGAACAATACATGTTTTTAAATGCCATGTTAGATACTAATTTGATCAGTAAAATGTTGTCTACAGACAGGATACAAACCTAAAGATGTAATTTTATAATGTGGTTTTACAAGTTGATTCAATTTTTAGTTACAGTTTCATGCTTACTGTTGCCCATTTCAAGATCTCAATCTTGTTTTAAGCCACTGGTTCTGAAAAACTTCAAAATCTGTTTCATGCTAAGCAATTGATCTTCTGCAGTACAAGTTTTGTTATTCCCTAATTCCCTTGCTGAAATATCCATCATGATGATAACATCTGCGAGGTAGCTGCAGAATTAGCTTTTAAATGTGTGTATTCTATAATCTACTTTGAGCAACAAAAAAATGCAGTTCATTTGTTCCTGTAAATCAGAAACTTTGAGGTGCTAGAATTCACCGCAAAATCATTCTGGATTATTTGGTGACAGCAATGCTTTCATCTTTGTACTTTTAATCAGAACGAATGACTATGAAGTTCATTCAGGGCTGACTTACAGTTTCAGGTAGCAGAAATGTAGAAAAGTGATAAATGTTATGTCTATCACCAGGCTTCCTCATTTTACCAACAGTGTTTTCTCTGTAATATAGAGTTAGATTACCACCTATCTGGAATTCTGAAATCCAAAAAATTCCAAAATTGTTGGCAAGAGTGGATGATATAGTGATAACTTTGCCTTTTGATGGTTCACTGTAGGCAGAGTTTATTTCATGCACAAAATTATTTCAAATATTGTATAAAATTGCCATCAGGCTGTTCATATATGATGCATATGAAACATCAAGATGTTTCAGTTTAGGTTTGGGTTTAATATCCAAGATATCTTATTATGTACATACATGCAAATACACATATTCTGAAATAGGAAGTACAAAACACTCCTATCCCCAGCACTTGAGATGAGACATACCATCCCGACCCAACACTACAATACTTATGCCATTTTTATTTTTGATGTCATCCCGCCAGGAGCCCCTGGTGGCGCAGTGGGTTAAACCCCTGTTCCGGCAGGACTGAAAATCGACAGGTCGCAGGTTCGAATCCGGGGAGAGATAGATGAGCTCCCTCTATCAGCTCCATCTCCTAATGCGTGGACATGAGAGAAGCCTCCCACAAGGATGATAAAAACATCAATTCCTCCGGGTGTCCCCTGGGCAACATCCTTGCAGACGGCCAATTCTCTCACACCAGAAGCCACTTGCAGTTTCTCAGGTCGCTCCTGACACGACAAAAAAAAATCCCGCCAGCATCACCTTCACCTAAGATAAGATCCTAAATATATATATATATATCCACTAGTCTTGTGCATTCGTATAGAATCGCTATCTGTTTCTGTTTGTTTCATTCACAAGGCCCCCATTTTCATTTTTGAGTGCCTCCCAAAAACTGGCACATTTCTGAATGGGCATTTTTGTTCTGCGGCTGAAAATAATAATGTTTGGCCCACTGGCGGCAGTGGGCGGGCTTCTCCAGACTCCCTTTCTCCTGAATCTTAGAGCAAGAGGAGTGAAAATCCTCACACATGGAAGGGCACATCTACCACTTTTAGCCAACCAAGTTTTATAATGTTTAGGTCATCTCCCAATTTTTAGGGATTTTTTTTCTTTCTATAAATAAAATCTCCTTAAAAACATTCCCTCTTGCTGGCCCTGCCCTATAACTTCTCCAGGAAGAGCAGCAGGAGGGAGGCAAGGCAGAGCACCAGTCTTTCCTGCCAAATGTCAAAGATGCTGCACACACACACACACACATCATAGTGCCCAGCCTCACTATTTCATTTCTTTAACTGGCGGTTTGGAGGAGGGACTCCCCTCACCTTCCCATCATTTTTGAAATGGCATAGTTTGTCCTTATATCCTTCATTATGATCTGAATTACAAGCATCAGATGTACTTAAGATACCACTCCTCTTGTGATGCTTTCCTCTACAACTACGGATGAGAACTGGGTTTAAAGACAGGGCTTAGGCTACCACTATTTCTGAGATGCTTTCCTCTCTGTCTGCAGAAGAGAAGTGGGTTTAAAGACAGGGCTTAAGCTACCACTATTTCTGTGATGCTTGCCTTTCCATCTGCAGATGAGATAAGGCTAGGCAGGCAAGTTGGGGTAGGCAGCAGTCAAAGCGGATGGAATTCTTCTCCTCCAATTGGCCCAACAAGCTGGGCTCAGAGGGAAATAGCACCAGCAAGTCTCCATCGGCCACATGAGGAGTGCCACGCGGGCCGAAAAGGAGGCAAGGAAATGTTACCCACTCCCACTTTCTTTCATTTCGAGGCTATTTTCCTACCGGAAGGGGGAACCATTTTTTGTCACTCAAATGAAACAAACAGAATGAAAAAAAAACGAACAAAATGGGGCAAACAGGTACTGCGCACACCTCTCTCTCTCTCTCTCTCTCTTTTTTTTTTGTCGTGTCAGGAGCAACTGCTCCTGCTGTGAGAGAATTGGCCATCTGCAAGGGTGTTGCCCAGGGGACGCCTGGATGATTTTTGATGTTTTATCATCCTTGTGGGAGGCTTCTCTCATGTCCCTGCATGAGGAACTGGAGCTGATAGAGGGAGCTCATCCGCCTCTCCCCAGATTCGAACCTGCGACCTGTTGGTCTTCAGTCCTGCTGGCACAGTGATTTAACCCACTGCGCCACCGGGCACACCTATAATATCTACCCATCCCTTGTTACAAATTAATCTTCTTCCACATTTTTTCAAATTACGTAGCATATGCTGCTACCTCCTTCCAATTTCTCTTCCGTGCAATTTATGTTTTGCATGTCTCCAGATTCCTAGAAATAAAATATTGACTTATTAGATAAAGCCAATGTGATTATGTTGTGCACAGCAAAGTCGTCTGTTATAGCTGATGTTAATACCGCCAAATGAAGGAAGAATACAGTTGGCACAGCAGAAAGCTCTCAGAATCAGCAGCCTTGAAAAACATGGAAGTCTGAAGCAATTTACAGAAATCAAAGCAAAACATAGTCTACCTGCTATGTAAAGAAATGATGGAGAGTCTGTAGGTCTCTCTGCCTTGCTGTTACTCTGATTACAACATCATCTCCCAATGAGAAATCACTGAATATTAATGTCTTCTTAAATTTGGGTGAAATTATATTGCCAGAAATATACATTCTCTCTGTACTGTGTGGCTCGGCTCAGCTTTACGTGTTAAATTTCCATCTGTGATAAAAAAAAATTAAATTGCATTTTCTCTCAATTACTTGTTAATCAGGGAAAGAGGGCAGGGGAGAGAATTGGTGGAGTAAGTCCCTCATTGACTGCCCATTCTGATACTTTCAGTAGGGCAAGATCTGAAGTTAGCTTCTTCTTTTTTCTTCTCTTCCATAACCTGCAGTAGGAATGGATTAACAATATCATATCACTGTATAATTTTCATAGCATGGAATGTCATTTTTTAAAAAGTAATAGACAACACAGTATGTGACATTTTAAAAATGGGATAATACTACTCATTATTTAAAGAGTAACATGTTCTAAGAAGGAAACAAGCAGAAATCTAGCAGCATATTTCAGACCAATTGTTTTATTTCCACATGAGTTTTCATGAATTCAGTCCATTTATATAGGTGCATTGATGGAATAATATTAAATCCACAATTATTTGAGCACAGTTACAAATTTGGGAGAGTGGGACAGTGTATAATAGGATACAGAAATATGCGAATTGTGACTTTTGCCATCAAACTTCAAAGAGTTCTGTAAGATGACACCAGTTTGTCAAGCATCTACTTCCAAAATGTGAAAGTAATGAAATCTGCTCACCAAAATGACTTTTTTTCACCTTGAAGTAGGAAATGTTTCTTAGAAAAATAATTCACACTTTCTCTTTCCAATTACCACTTGGTTTTTTGATTGTTGTTGTTTTAGAACAGTTTCTTGCAAGTCAGAAATTGAATGTCCAAGAAGGCTGAAATATTCTATGACTATTTCTAATGTCAGGTTCCTATCCATATATTGTGCTGCATAGACTCTGCCCTGTTTGTGAATAACAAAGAGTGTAGTGAGGCTTTGCTGGCAGGGTTATTAGTTTTTGGTGGCTTTTTAATATACTTGTTTTAGGGGGAAACTGTATATTAAAATAAAACATGGCCCTAAATACTCCCAAAACATTCCCTAAAAACAAGTATAATGAAACTTTATTATATTCTCAAATAATGCGGTTTCTTTGATGTTATGCTGTTATTGTTTAAGAGATTAAGATCATATGGGGAGGCCCTGCTCTCAGTTCCGCCTTCCTCATAGGCTTGACTGGCGGGGATGAGAGACAAGGTCTTCTCAGTGGTGGCCCCTCGGCTGTTGAACTCCCTCCTCTGCGACATCAGATCAGCCCCTTCCATTCTAGCCTTCAGAAGGAAAGGAAAAACCTGAATTTGAGGTGAGTCTTTTGAAGAAAAGTGCAGTGCAATAACAGATTTGGTATATGTGCAATGACTATGGAATGGCTTTGGACTTGATTATGGATGGCATGATTTTAAAATGGAATGTAATATTTTTTTTAAAAATGTCTAATATATATTAATTTTTAATTTAATTTAATTTAATTTTAATATTATTAGAATTTTATATGCTTTAAGGCATTGAATAATTGTTTATTTGAAAGCTGCCTTGAGTCTCCTTCGGGGTAGAGAAAGGCGGGGTATAAATAGGGTAAATAAATAAATAAATAAAAATAAATATCGTTGAAGGCTTTCATGGCTGGAATCACTGGGTTGTTGTAAAAAAAATTTCAGGCTATATGGCCATGTTCTAGAGGCATTCTCTCCTGACGTTTTGCCTGCATCTATGGCAAGCATCCTCAGAGGTTGTGAGACTTCACAACCTCTGAGGATGCTTGCCATAGATGCAGGAGAAACTTCAGGAGAGAATGCCTCTAGAACATGACCATATAGCCTGAAAAAACCTAGAAGAACCCAAAAATAAATATTGTTACATTATTTTTTAAAAAGAGTAACAACATTGGGATGTATGCAAAAAGTAAAATGTTAGCATGAATGCTGTTTGTAATGTAATTTCTAATGTGGTAAAGTTATTATTTGTTTTTAATATGGAACTTCCAAGGTTAAATAAGAGATTGAAATAGGAGAATATACAAAAAATATGGACTTATTTCAAAAAAAAGAAAAATTCAATTCTTGAGCATACTAAAGCTATCAAATATTAGAAGAATCAGGGAAGGCGAACTCTGGCAGTACATGGTTTATGGGCATTTTCTTTTCACACATTGCTTGCTGTTTCTTTCCAAGCATCAGGGGAATGGAGAGACATTGCTTGCCCATGTTTGACCCAACCATGCCCTCATTTTCTTCCGTTCCACTGGCAGAACACAACACCATCTAAATATCTGTAACAGCAGAGGTTTCTTTTAGTATCTTAGGAAATATACAACATTGTGAATATTGTCCCACTAGAAAATACTAGCTGCTAACCAACTGGATTTTCGGTTAAACAGATATTAACTAACATTTTCTAGACAAAGTTACATTTTTTTCTAGAAGACATTGCATCTTGTAAAGATATATTGTAATATATGTAGAGATATATTATTTACAGGTGATTTGTTAAGGCGTGACTGTATGTGACATATTATCATAATTATGCTCCTTTGAAAAGGATTTTTTTTTTAAAAAAAAACACACTTCTTATGGCTTCTCAGCCAGCCTTCCAGAGGGATTAGTTGGTTTTGTATTAAAGGTCATTCTCATTTCACAAAGTAGCTGCAGAACTGCATGAGAGCAGAAAGGGATGATCAAGGTTGCCATTAGATTTCTGGTAAATGAAGGCTGCATCCATTTCTAATGTCTCCAAGGTAATTTTATATATTGCGGTTTCTCTGGCTTAAAATGTATCTCCACTATATAATTTTCCACATTCTACCTTATGTGTAGATAAAGGGCACTTGAAGTAGATATAGCTTTTCTGAAAACTTGGCCCTTAGCTAATAAGTTTAATGATGGAGTTCTGTTTTCAGAAGAGAGCTAAGGGAGTCAGGGATCCCAAAGGTTGCATCCTGACCAATGGATTGCATTTTGCCCACTTCTGAATGGAAAACAAAAGAACAAATCCTAACCCTCAGGTAGGTTTAGAGAGAGAGAGGCACTCCAAGTAACAACGCCTCAGTTGTTGTGGAATTTGGATCTAATTGCCCACTTTATTTAGTTATTATCAAATGTATTAAAAATATTTTATCTTCCCCCTTTATTATGAGATCTCAGTGTGGCAAATAAAACAATATAACCCATATAAACAATTCCAGATTAAATAAATTGAAAATCAAACATGACACAAACATAATACACAACTCAACCATTAAAAGGCTAAAAACATTTTACAAAAAAAGGTAAATTTGCTTAATCTCACTGCTGTGGTTTTGTCCAGCTCTGTTTGTGCAGTAACTGGGAAGGATAGGAAAGTGGGTGCCATTCACCAAAGCTGTGCTGCAAGGGGGCAAGGATTACAATGCTAGCATATGCCTTGTTCCCTTTTCACTGCTGATTAGCCAGTTTCTTCACTCTTGGAAAGAAGCAATGTCTTTCTTTCTTGTCATTGTGAGAAAATAGGAGCCAAAATTACCCTGGTGACTACAAGCTCTTGTGTGGAGAGAGAGGACATCATTCGTTCTACAGAAGTGGCAGCCTCCTGGGAGAGTGCTTTGAAGGGGCATCAATGCAGCACATGTATGATATGTATGAGGGCGACCACATGCGCACTAGACCCTTGCCCGTCGTGGCTTATAAACCTTGCCAGAGAAGGGTTGGCCAATTGTTTGTAAAAGATAATAAATGCTTCATTGGAGCAAGGGCAAATTCCATCATGCCTAAAACAGGCAGTTGTGAGACCGCTCTTTAAAAAAGCGTTTCTTGATTCTTTAATATTGAACAACTATCGGCCAATCTCAAACCTCCCTTTTCTGAGCAAGGTTCTGGAGCTCAGGTGTTGGCGGTGGCCGGGAGGGCCTTTGCACAGTTAAAACTTGTGCATCTGACTTGACCATGGTGGTCCATGCCTTAGTTACCTCAAGATTGGACTACTGTAATTCACTCTACATTGTGCTGCCCTTGAAGATGGTTCGGAAACTACAACTGGTGCAAAGGTCGGCAGCCAGATTGTTAACTGAAGCAATTTACAGGTAGTTGTCAACCCCCCTGTTTAAACTGCTCCACTGGCTGCCAATAAGTATCCGGTCCCAATTCAAGTTGTAGGTTATTACCTATAAAGCTCTAAACGGTTCAGGACCTGCCTATCTGCATGACCGTATTCTCCTCTACGAGTCCGCACGGTCCTTAAGATCTTGTGGTGATGCTTTTCTCTCGCTCCCGCCCCCATCTCAGTGGGGGGACAAGAGAGAGGGCATTCTCAGTGGTGGTCCCCCGTCTCTGGAACTCCCTCCCTAGGGAGATTAGGCTGGCACCCTCCCTAGCCACATTCTGCAAGGAATTAAAGACGTGGCTGTTTCGTCGTGCATTCAACTGATGACTCCTATGACAAACGGCCTGTATCATGACCTGAATCATGATTTAATCTGAATTTCTACATTACATTACTATTCATATTTCTAAGTTAAGCTGAATTGTTCCTGATCCTGTTTAATTGCTCTGTTTCCATTATATTTCCTATGCTATTATACGTTTCTATCCACCTTATTGAATTGCTTACCCTTTAACCAGTTCACATACTGGCCTCCTTTCCCCTCCAAAATTAGTCTGTTGTTGCTTGATGCTTGTTTATTATTGTTATGCTGTTTTATGCTATTTTAATTTGTAATTTGTTATTGTTCTGTTTTTAATTGTATGTTGCCTGGGCTTGGCCCCATGTAAGCCGCCCCGAGTCCCTTCGAGGACATGGAGGCAAGGTAGAAAAATAAAGTTCTTCTCTTCTTCTTCTTCTTCTTCTTTTCTCTGGATATTCTAGGGGACCTTTCACACTACAGAGTTATAGCAAATGATTCAATTTGAACTGCTGTCAGAATATGCTATGAAATCCTGAGATTTGTAGTTTATAGATTTAGGATTAACCAGAGAACTCTAATTATTCACCAAACTATAAACTGCAAGATTCCACAGGAAGCTGTTATGGCAGTTAAAGTGGAACCATAGTGCTACAATTGTAGAAGACCTGGAGTGGGGTGAGGAGATAGAAGTTCCATTCTATTATAATACTCTATGAGAATAACATTGTGTGGAGAGATCAAGGCTGTTCACTTGTTAAACATTCTGCAGTAACATTCATTGACCAACATGCACTAGTAGATAGCTGGTGTAGTTGAATGGCTATAGTATTGAACTTGGAGTTGCAAGTTGCAGGCTTTAGGTCAATGGTGACTTCTAGCTAATGTGATCTGGTTGTTATAACATTCAATATGTACCTTCCATACTAAAAAAAAATACAGTTTTTTCCAATTGAGCTGTCATGGTTCCATCTTAATAATCACATTTGGAGTTGCAGAAAGTGTTTATAATTCTCATCCATAGAGCTCCAGTGTTTCCCAAACTACAGAAACCTGGATTTCTGAGGCTATGGCAATTAAACTGGAGTCATAGTACTACAATTGTGCAGTGTGAATGGGCTCCAGGTTGCAATCCAAAACACATTCAACCAGGGAGTAAATCTCCTTGAACATGGTGGGGTTTTATTCCTGATATAAATATATTGATTAGTTTGTCAGAGTAGAAGGTAAGCAGTTCTGATATATTTTGTTCCAACTTGAAGGCATTATTTTGTGAATTTTGAGACTTTCTGTGCCTTTCCAGATATTTGAAAATGGTACTGAACATTAGTTCTTCTCTATTGCCTCAAAGCTACCCCAGAACATGCTTTGTATGTGGCTTATAAACCTTGTGCTTTATAATTGTCCAATAAATTCTCCCAACAAAAAGGATGCTGTTGCTATGCTATTTAACTGAGAGGTGCAACTTTTCCACACTTTGGCCAGATTTTTATATCATACTTAGCAATATCACAGTAGCCAAGTGCTTGACCTTCTGAACTGCCATTATTCATGAATGACATTCTGCAAAAGTCTTTTAGACCTTAAAAAGGTAAAATAAAATTGATAAAACTACTGTAATAAATGGAAGCAATGACACCAGAACTTTTATTCCATCATCGCTAACCACTTCCCTAAATATATAAGCAATATATGTCACAGCAGTGGTATCACAAAGGAAAGACCATCAAGGCAAAACAACGTATAGAAGGGAAAGGAGATGTTTTATCTAAATTAATAGTAAATGGAAAAAATTTAACATACTCAGGGAATATTGTTTTGAACCTTGGGTCCAACAGCACTCTGGACAGAGATTTATAGGCTGAAGAACATGTCATACTATCAGAGAAGACACCAGTTAAAAGCATCACTGAATGGTGCAAGATTCTTGAACCTAAACAACTGAAGCTCATGAACCCCAAGAGACCAGAATCCTTCAAGTCCTATGACTCCAGACAACCACTGTAAAGCTTTGCATCTTTATGTGAATTTTGTCCTATCAGAATGATGAGATTGCATTATGAGCAACAAACCATCACAAGATCTCAGCTTTGGTGTGAGACCAAAATGCTACAATTGTGTAATAGTTCTTTGTGCGAAACTCCATCTTTTCCATAGGTGGGATATGTTTTCTTTTTGGGAAATTAAGCAAATGGAAACAAAATAGAACAGCTTGATTGATCATAAGAATAAAAACAATCCATCCAGTGAAACTGCACTGCCCACTTGATTGCCTGACAGAATGCTAAGTTGCTGTGAGCATGGAAGACAACTTGGTGTCTTTATGGGGGAAATGCCTGCTTCTTTCTCCAGCTCCACACTGAAGAGGAAATCTTGGGTTTGCTGTTTCACCATCCCAGCCAACCCTTTAACAAACCTTTTCACTCATCTGAAGATTCAACTTTGAGGAGGGAAGAAATCATCCTCGTAGTTGTTCCAAGCTGCCAACACCCTCCAAGATCTCCTGGAATCCAGGTCAACTGTAGTAATGTTGCTTAAAAAACAAACACCTGGACTCATATGGAAATACCTGAATTAGTTGTTGTTTATCATACTAGCCATAGGCCATGACATCAAAATGCATCCCTCCTGAAGCTGCACACTTGGTGGAAGAGGACGATATCCCAGGTATAGAAGGAGTGTACTAAGGTGTCCAGTCTTCGGTTCTGGGTATCCAATAGTTGTGCTTCCCTGCTAGAACCTCCAAACAAGCTCATATGGAAATACACCGCAAGGTTGGGAGACAGTGGAGAGGGTAGATTTTAATGTTTGTCTTGGTTACTAAAATCAGCAGAACAAATGGACAAAAAGAAGTAGCAATTGTCACATCAGAAGATGATCTGTCTACCAAGCTCAGTGATTCTTGCAGATGAAAAATATTTTATTTCTCACTTTATTCATAGCAAAAGTAATTTAAAAAAGGTTTAAACTGTAAACCAAATACCTGGTGCTGGTTTGTAGTACAAAACATATTCTCCTCCTTTCTACTCCACTATTACTTGGATATCCACAACAAATTACCAGGCAAAAATCATGCCAGCAGCTCAAACATATGAGACTCCTCCACCACCATTTAGTGATGTGACACATTTTGAAAAGGAATAGAGAGGGGAAAAACTTACATTGCAGAAGAAAATTGCCAAAATTACTCATTGTTTCCTTTGAGAAGAAACTTAGTGAAGAATTATACCCCTATTGCTGTATATAAAATAGTTTGTTTGCTGAATGTAACATCATTTATATATTTAGTCTTGAGAGAGCTACATTTAATATCCCTTTTGTTCATTTTTGAGAAAATTGTTTTCAACATGAGTAAGACATACATCCAAATGTACCAGCATGCTTTATTTCTGTTAAAGTTGTGTATGAGAATGCATTTGCTTGCTGTAATGACTCACATTTGAGAGATGCTATGTCCCCAATAATGGAAACTTTAATAAAGTCCCACGCTAATGTGCTTCACATTTAGAAAGTGAGAAAGGCTTCATTCACATATCCAACTGAAGCTGACAGTTTTCTTTCTGTTAAAAGATTACTAAATTCTTTGTTCTCAACTACATACATAGAAGAACTTGAATTAAAAGGGAGAAGAACATGATAAGCCATTATCTGTGTGCGGGTGATAGTGACATTGTATATCAGCTCACATTTCGTTATCTCAGATATGTTTGCAGAAGACAGTAAGATCTCATGTCTTTGGCAGCTTACTCTGAGATAGAACCAACCACCCACCCACTTCGTAGCATTGCTGACATTGTATGTTTAAGACCAAAATGAATCCGATAAATACAAATGTACAAGAAAATACAGAACATGTAAAATTAATATACTTCTATCTCTCCTTATAAAATCTTCCCCTAGTTATAGCCAGAGTTTGGAAATAATGTGTTAACATTCTGTATTAAGTGATAGAGTGTACAAGCAGACAAACTGCACCAAGAGGCACAACTACACCCTTTCTCCTGTTTACATCTCCTAGAACCCACTATTCTCATATGATGGTTATTAGGTTTTGTTAATTAAAAAAATGGTTCAAAACTTGTTTCAGATGTAGGGGCCGCTGGTGGTTCAATTCGGAATTGAATTCCGAATTTTTCTGAAAAACAATTTGGAACTTTCCGAAATTTTCGAATCACTTCATTAATGCTGGACGCAATTGCACAATATGCGAAAAACAGCAAATAGCACTGGGCAAACTTCAGGGGATTCTCTCTCCCTCATTTTTAAACCAATCCTGACAAGTATGGGATTTCTAGTGTCTCCTCRGTAGCAAYACAAAGCAACTAAGGACCCAAAGACCAGAGAGAGGCCTTTTTGGCTTTTTGWAGTTGATTTCACAACTTTAGGAAGGAAAATATTTTTACTATTTGGCAATGCAWGGCAAACTGAGCAAACAAACTGCACCCYCAAACCACAATATTACCCACCCATGCATCRCCCACCCATCCCAAACCCCAACACAYAAGCAGCTGCAAGGYAGCCCAGGCAGGYAACAGCCCTTCTCYCGGCCCTGATTCTCTGCTGCCCTGCTCTTCTTCCCCCTCAACAACAACAACACACAAGCAGCTTCAAGGCARGCAGGCAGGCAACAGCCCTGCTCCCAGCTCTTCTCCACTTGCCCTGCTCTTCCAACCACTCCTATTCCAACCTCCCTTCACAACCTCCCTTCCCTTTCTCTTTCCCCTTCCCTTCCTGGGCTCACAATGAGCCTCTGAGCCATGTGCTGCCCTTTATATAGTGCAATGGCTGTCATRCCRAAACCCCGYCCCTTCCCTCCCCAAACGTCTCCCCTCATTGGCTGGGAGGCAAGCATCCCAGAATGCAAGTTGCTTGCCTCCAAACACTGAGTCACTTCCGACTCACTTCCTGAGTTGGCAGAAAAATGGCGAGAGAAGCTTCGGAAGGGTAAAAGGACTTCTGTTTTTTTAAACTTCAAAATCGTTTCAAAAAGGTAATTTTTCCAACTTTATCCTGAATTATGAGGATTCTGACGGTACCTAACCATGCCTAGTGGTTATCCATAGCCATTTAACAGCTAGTGGATAAGATTGGGGTGGGGGATGATGACAATGGAGTAAAAAGTTCAGTTGAGGCACCCTTTCTCCTACTTACATCCCCTACAACTCACCAATCTCATATGGTGGTTATCAATAGCTATTTATTGGCTAGTGGAAAGGAGTGAGAGAACAACAGAGTGAAAAACTACCTCCCGTTTGCTGGACACACACTTGAGCCATCACCCTCTGGGGAGTCCATGTCAGACCAAACAACAGTGTTTGTGGGGAAGCAGAATGTGACATGAGAAGTTTAAGGATGCTGCAGATAATTGTGTTAGGGTGGAGTTGAAGTCCTTTTTTGCAATGGCTAAAAAGATACATCCACCCTCACTAACAGGATGTCAGTCAACATAACAACATGCATACATTGTTACTTTAAAAATGAAATGATAAAGATAACAAGCAACTAATTAAAAAACCCAGTAGGTTCATTCATTTCTTTTGAGGAGCTATATAATAGAATGTGAAATGCTTTTCATATAATGATAGAGTTGAAAGAAGCTACAAGGACAAACCCCCTGTGATACAGAAACATTCAATGGGTTTTCTAAAACAAAAATATAGCATGTCAAAATGCATATATGCATATATGATGTGCTTTATTAGAGTCAACCAAAACACCATAAAATAGTGACCAAACATTTTGGATCTGGGGTTAGATATGATTTTCAGTTGGATAAATAAAATATAGTACACTAAAATGGGTTTTAATCAATGTGTTTTTCTTTTCACCAGTATATCTAGATTTGTGTTTAATGCTTTTAAGTGCTCCTTATGGGAGACCTCGGTACACTCCTTCTATACCTGGGACATCGTCCTCTTCCACCGAGTGCACAGCTTCAGGACAGACGCACATGGAGCGGTGAGGGAGGAATACATTTTATTGCAGTGCCGCTACTACAGGGTGCAACGTAGCCAACTTTTATATCCAGTCCTGTCCCTCATGACCAGCCATCCCCCGCAGAGGATTGTTAGATATCTTTTAGAGGACAAGTGCCACAGGACGACTCTCATAGTAGCAAAATTCCTCGCAGTGGCAACAAGGCTAACTTCTGATAGGGGTATTACTTGAAACCATGTAGATGTATCTTGTACAACAGACTTCTCTTGAGATGGGAGGATTTATAATGACTGTTGGTTTTACTGATAAGTCTATGGACCGTAATAAAATTGTTGTTGTTGCTTTTTATGGGACGATTTCACATTACACAATTATAACATTATTATTCACTTTAGCTGCCATAGTTTCATCCTATGGCAGATCCATGCATGTAGATATTTAAATCCAGCCCACCCCTTATATTGCTAGAGGTGACTTGTGTTGTTAAAACACTGGGATCAGAGTGTGATAGCCTAATGAGAACATGGAAACAGGAACAGGTCAGAAGGGAAATCAGTCCTCTATTGAACCCCTAATACAATTCTCTTCACAAGTTACTCTGTTCATGCCACAGCTCTAATTATTTTTATTCCTTTACTTATCTAGACATTTTTATATTAGTTTTCATTTCAAAAATCCCTGAGCTACTTTTCACATGGTAATGTTTTAAACATACTTTAAAAGAAAACATGCATCAGCAATAAGACAATAATATGTTTCATTAAAATTACTCAGATCAATTTGATTAATTGGCTACCTTAGTGAGCAAGAAAAGGTCTGGGAAAATACTGTACCGTTGAATGGTCTTGGTCCTATTAGATTAGAGAAAGCAATCATTGGCCACATTGCAATTCATTGTTGTCTATGCTGGGCAGGGATTTGCATTCCAATAATATGTGAAGTGTTACAACTTGCTCACCCCATATTACATATTGGGTTCTAGCATTTCTGTCCCCTTTCCTTCTACCAGCCAAAGAACCTTGGAATACATAATAATAAACATGGTTTCCAAACACAATTAGAATCTGGAATAACTGGTGAATACACTTGGGGAACGCATTGCCCTGTGATTGAAGACTTCTGAGAAGTTTCTTCTCTATCAATTTGTTACAACCACATGGACCATTGTTTCCAAGGACCTCATCACACAGCTGGCAGTGGCAGTGCTCCTCTTAAGGTCAAAGCATGGAGCCCTCATCCCACCTCGCTTCGCCTCACCGGCCAACAGGACAATCGTAGAAAGGGAAGCAAGCTCCATGGGGGGAACTGCCCACACTTTGTGTGCTCCTCACTTCCCTCCTTGTGATAGCCCTGCCAGCCAGTTAGGCGAGGGCTCCATACCTCACCCTTAAGAGGAGCACTGCCACCAGCTGCTACCACTGAAGTCCCAAATCTGCACAGATAATACTGTATTCTGTAGGAAAGCATTGTGTCTCAATACTTTTAAAGAAATAGAAGCCCAGGAAGCTTGAAACAAATATTATCTCCTTATTCTTTGCATCTAGAAATAAACCTTCACATCTTAGACAGAAGCTGTGATAAAAATGAGAAGGGTATCTAGAGGCACATTTTTTTCTCTCTGATAAGACTCATCACCATCTTTTCAACAGTTTCAAAGATCTCATCTGCACAGTTAAAAGTGAATCTTTAGCATTATCCCATGTCAGCAGACTCATTTTGTCACAGCTAATAAATATCTGTTTGATTCTTTTTATTACCTGCAGAGGACTTTGAACAAGGGCAAATCTTTTATGGTGGTACTTGTTCAACTTTCCTATTGAAAAAGGTGCTTCAAACGTTTCCAAGGAATAGCCTCCAGGTTTAACCTAATGCAGTTTGCAATCAAATCACAAAATATTATATTATATTATATTATATTATATTATATTATATTATATTATATTATATTATCATATTGTGTGTGTGTGTATACACACACATCCACACTAGCTGTAGAACCCAAAACAGATTCTAGCTAAAATGACTTTGGAGACCAGGGTTTGAATGTCCACTCAGAGTGTAGTGAAACCTCCTTCTCTGGAGGTTTATAACAGGCAGTGTGGCCATCTTCAGGAGTACTTGATTGTATGTTCCTGCATGGCAAGGGGTTGGACCGGATAGCACTTGCAGTTCTATTATTCTATGGATGGTGAGGAAATAGATCTGGCCCTCAAAACCTAATGATGCCAGTGATCTTAAATCACCACTATAGGAGCAGCCACTAGCATCCTTTCCTGCATTCTCCCCTTTCTGCCACTATCCTACCCACCTGCCCCAGCTCTCTCCTCATCCTTTCATCACACTTGGCTGCCTCTCTTCACCCTAGAGATCAGCACATCACCCATCTGCCATGTCATGTTTGCGTCTGTGTGTGTGTGTGTGTCAGTAGACATTTGACATTTCTCACTCACTCATGATCATTCACTGGGGTACATAGGGGAAAGGGGGGTTGAACAGTGGTGCCATCTAATTAGTGTGCAAGGTGGTGGTAAAACTGACAGAACAGTAAGGATCTGTAAGACAAGAAAGCCTATTGGATGATAGATATGTATTTGTGCATTCCACAAAGAAAAACAAATCAGCAAGTTGCCCTTGCAGACTAAATGTCCAAATATAAACTGGTGGTAAGAGAACATGTGGATGTGATAGGACACGCTTTTTTGTCCCAATGTTATTCTAAGTGTGGGAATGTATGACTATCAATACACATTGTGTATTGTCTGCGTGATACAAACATGAGTTAAACCAAGGCAGAGCACTGCACACCAGAGCTGAATGAAAGTACACTCTGTTCAAACAGCTCCACTGGCTGCCAATAAGCTTCCGGTCCCAATTCAAGGTGCACGTCATCAACTACTGTATAAAGCTCTAACGGCTCCAGAGCTGCCTATCTTCAAGACCGCATCTTCTGGGGAACTCTTTCTCTTGCTTCCCCCTCCGTCACAGGCTCAGTTGGTAGGTACGAGGGAGAGGGCCTTTTCGGTCATTGCCCCCAACTCTGGAATTCCCTTCCTAGGGAGATCAGACTAGCCCCCTCCCTATCCACTTTTCGGAAAGATTTGAAGACATGGATGTTCTGCTGTGCATTTGATTAAACTTTTCCTCTGACAATTGTCGTTGGGTAGGACCCCAAAATTTGACTATGCACTTTACTACTGTTTTATCTAAAATTTGAGTTTGCCCTTATTTACTGCTCTTATCTTTAACACAGCTACACACCCTCTGCACTTTTTTATTGCCCTATCACCTGATCTGCTGGACTCCAGGCCGCCTCCCATGTTGAGACTGGACCATGTTATTGCTATTGGCTTTGATGACTTTTTATAGTTTGTTTAATGTTGTTTATGTTGTTTTAAATTGCTGTTGATGCACTTTGATGTGCTATGTTTTAACTCTGTTAACTGGGCTTGACCCCATGTAAGCTGCCCCAAGTCCCTTCAGGGAGAAGGAGGTGGAGTATAAAAATTAAGTTGTTGTTGCTGCTGCTGTTTATTTATTTATTTATTTACAGTATTTATATTCTGCCCTTCTCACCTCTCAGGGGACTCAGGGCAGATTACAATGTACATATATATGGCAAACATTCAATGCCATAGACACACAATATATATAGATAGACACACAGAGGCTATTTAACATTCCAGCTTTTCATGAGGGTATTCTAGCCAACAGGGGAGCTGTCGCTTCACCATCCATTTGTGACACTGATGAAGTACTTCCTCGTTCTTTGCATGCTTGTTGGAGATTTTTATGGCCTCAAAAATTAGTTAAATTAGCCTTCCCACAGAAGCAGTACCTAAATTTCCTAATTGACAGATGCAACTGTCTTTGGAGCTGCAAAGGTCAACAGCAAGCTACTCAAGTTGGTCGGAAGCTTACTCTGACCTGAGCTGGCTTCGAACTCTTGATCTTTTGGTCAGTAGTGATCTTAATGCAGCTGACTCCCAGCCAGCTGTTGTTGTTGTTGTTGTTGTTTTGTAGATGTGGATGCAGAGTAAGGAACAACCTGGGGAAAAATGCAGGCCATGCTTCAAGTGGGACAGAACATCACCTCAAGGGTTAAAAAATACTGTATTTCCCCCTCTCAGCCACTTTTAATAACCCACCCATTTAATAACCTGTGCTTTGCTGCGAGATTCTGTAAAATATGCCTTTCAACAAACTTGAAGGTAGTGGGAAAATAAAGGTTGAACAAACTCAGACTAATTGCAGTCAAACTGAGGTAGGAAGACAGAAGGTGTGGTTAAAACTAACAAACGGGAATTAATATGAATAGATTGTATATCTTAATTCTTACAGAGATGCAAATTAGCAATTGCTAAGTATAGCTCTGTGAAGATTGCTGCCTCTAACCAGAATTTTAAATAATCACAGTGTAATTGTATGAGACGTCTCTGTAAGCACAGCCACTTTGCCACGGCAGAAATTTGCCCTTCAGTTCACAGAGGGCTGTAAACGATGAGAAATGTAAATGGTTGCAGAAGAGTAATGTTTTGGAGCAGGGATTTCTAACATATTACCCGCACTATTTTATCTGTTGTGATGAAAGTGCATTCCCAAGTAGGATAGGTTTATTGAGTTGTTTTGAAGGACTGGAGAAGAAAACGGAGTAGATTCCAACTTGCCCTGCTGAAATCAAAGTCTGCTCCCCACACTAATTGCACAATCCTTCAAAGTCATTGTTCAGCAAAGAGGGTTTAAGTGAGACTTCGGTAGAGCACTTTTTCTATGGGACTGTGCATTTTTCTCAAAATAAAGCCACCAGCACATTGCAAGGCCCAATTTGAAGGATACTTCAGAATATGACAGTTCACATACTCAGACAAAACATGGGATTGTAGAGAAGCAAGCAGTAGAAACCACTTAAAATATTCAGAGTATTTCATCAATACTTCAAAATGATAAGAATAGCATGTTAAGTAATTGAATACAATATAATATAATTATTTTTTTCCCTGTGAATGCATTGCATATTTTGCCAAAGGTGTTTTTAATGAAATGACAGTGTTCTTGAATGACATTGTACAGCTTCTATTTGCTTTGATTTATTTGGTAACCAAAAATTAATATTTTGAGCAATGTGACAGACTTTATGAAATGACTTTAATAATATATTATTTAAAAAAATGAACAACCAGTATTGCAGAAATATGGGAGCATTTAAGTAAGATAATCAAATTGTTTCATTTCATTTTACAAGTAATCTTTCTTCTGGGCATCAAGGTAACCTTAAGAAAGGATACAATGCTAAAGGCACATGTGCCCTTCGACAACATAGATCTGCCTTCCTCCAAGAAGATGGCCCAAATTCTGTTCTCACTCCTCTCTCTCTCTCTCTCTCTCTCTCTCTCTCATAGGACGTTATCACACACACTTTAACCCAGGGATCCTCAAACTTTTTAAACAGAGGGCCAGGTCACAGTCCCTCAAACTGTTGGAGTGCCGGATTATAATTTGAAAAAAAAAAAAACATGAATGAATGAATTCCTGTGCACACTGCACATATCTTATTTGTAGTGCTAAAAACACTTAAAAGCAATACAATAATTAAAATGAACAACTTTAACAAATATAACAAATATAAACTTATTAGTATTTCAATGGGAAGTGTGGGCCTGCTTTTGACTAATGTGATAGGATTGTTGTTGTGTGCTTTCAAGTAGTTTCAGACTAAGGTTGACTCTGAGTGAGGGCCAGGTAAATGACCTTGGAGGGCCGTATCTGGCCCCCGGGCCTTAGTTTGGGGATCCCTGCTTTAACCCCTTCTAAGATGCTCTTTGCTTACTGGTGCCTATGGGTTCTATCACATGACACAAGGTCCGTTTCATTGGGCACTCATCAGCATTTATAAGTAAAGAATCTGTTGTGAGTACTTGCTGTAAAATGGGAAGCAATCAAACTCATTTTTCTTAATTTTTCCATGCATGTCAGAAGCACATTTTGTGTGTGTGTGATGATAGAACCGTCTATAGCTTATCTGCAGTTCCTCCTCTGCACCAGTGGCAAGTCTTTCAGGACATGTTTTGGGGGCAACCTTTAATCCCTATCTGTTCTCCTTTGCCGAAATGGTTGGCAGTACATTTCCAGTGGCAGTCGAAGTAAGACCATGAGTAAAGCAGTAAATGTTTTCTTGTACAATATCCAGCAAAAGAAATAAACTAAAAAGGCCCATTGGACAGATTGGGTTGTTGTAGGTTTTTTTTTTAGGCTATATGGCCATGTTCTAGAAGCATTCTCTCCTGACATTTCACCTGCATCTACGTCTCCTGATGTTTCACCTGTGAGGTTGTCAGACCTCACAACCTCTGAGGATGCTTGCGATAGATGCAGGTGAAATGTCAGGGGAGAATGCTTCTAGAACTTGGCCATATAGCCTGAAAAACCTACAACAACCCAGTGATTCCAGCCATGAAAGCCTTTGACAATACATTGGACAGATTGAGAGAAGTCATCTCTTGGCTGTGTGATAAATCTGATGTGCATTATTTTATTGAATATGGAAAGGAAAGAAGCATATGGCATGGGATGTGTAGGGATCCAGTTCTTATCTAGCATCCTTAAGCCAACCTATTGGCTACTTCAAAATGCATTTTCTGAGGTGTGTGTTAGATCCTTAGAAATCATACTCATCAACACTTCAAAGATGGAAAACGGGACACATGTGTCCAAGAATTATCAGCATGTGTTCAAGATGGGGAAAGTTACTAACAAGGAAGAATGAATGAGTTAGGGAAAGCTGTAGCAATCTGACTTTGCTGGAGTCTACTATGAAAGCCACGATTCTGATCCCTCGTCCCTTTCTGAATTAATGTTGTGTATACTGTGGACTGACAAAAAGACATATAAATGGCTCCTAGACCAAATCAGGCCATAGAAGCCAAGGTGACTAACTGAAGCTTTTGTACTTTGGCCATTTCATGGAAAGAGATGACTCACTATGAATCATAGAATCATAGAGTTGGAAGACGCCTCATGGGCCATCCAGTCCAACTCCCTGCCAAGAAGCAAGAAAATTGCATTCAAAGCACCCCTGACAGATTGCCACCCAGCCTCTTTTTAAAAGCCTCCAAAGAAGGAGCCTCCACTACACTCCGGGGCAGAGAGTTCCACTGCTGAACAGCTCTCACAGACAGGAAGTTCTTCGTAATGTTTAGATGGAATCTCCTTTCTAATAGTTTGAAGCCATTGTTCCGCATCCTAGTCTCCAGGGCAACAGAAAACAAGCTTGCTCCCTCCTCCCTATGACTTCCTCTCACATACTTATACATGGCTATCATGTCTCCTCTCAGACTTCTCTTCTTCAGGCTAAACATGCCCAACTCTTTAAGTCACTCCTCATAGGGCTGAAAGAAAGTCAATAATGCTTTGTAAAGAGAAAGGCAGTAGGAAAGGGGGAAGATCACATTTCAGACGAATAGAATGAGCAGGTCTGTTGAGGATAAGGTGACTTGGAGGTCTCTTATTTATGGTCACTATTAGTCAAAATTGACTTGAAGACAGTTAATAACAAAAATTCATAATTAGACAAAGTCATCTGAATCTCATGGTATGTTTTTTTGTTGTTGTTTTTGTCATGTCAGGAGCGACTTGAGAAACTGCAAGTCACTTCTGGTGTGAGAGAATTGGCCATCTGCAAGGATGTTGCCCAGGGGATGCCCAGATGTTTTGAAGTTTTATCATCCTTGTTGGGGGCTTCTTTCATGTCCCCGCATGAGGAGCTGGAGCTGATAGAGGGAGCTCATCCGTGCTCTCCCCACATTCGAACCTGTGACCTGTTGGTCTTCAGTCCTGCCGGCACAGGGGTTTAACCTACTGTGCCACTGGGGGCTTCATGGTATGGTAATGGAGCTCTTTTGTATGCCTTGAAATGGGAAGAGAGATTCATGATCAGAAGCATTTTTGTACAGTAGTGGAAGAAGGAAGAAGAGTATTATACACCAGCTATGATGGAAGTAAGGCTCTGAAGAAGCAGGCAGTTCAGAGCTGGTATGTTTTGTTTACGTACCTTCACCATTTTGTGGCCCTGTGATGAGTAAGCAGCGTATAACAAGCTTCCAGACATTATTGCATCATGAGAAGTTTGGTCACGTAGACTGCATTTAGGAAATTCAAGTTCAATTCCATGAAATCTGAAACATTTTACATTACCTCTGTGATAGCGTACATATATTGGACCTGGCTAGCTTTAACATTATACAATTTTCCACTTGACCAGTTTCACTATAATTTCACCCAAGGTCAGCTATTTTATGACCGAATGTTAAAGCAGCACTTCATACGTACAATCCCAAACAGGAAGCTATGAAACTTTTGGCAAGCAGCTCAAATGGATACTATAAAATAAAATAATTAACCAAGACACTACGAATTGTATCTGATGAAACACACACAAACACATCACTAGAATAAAGTTGATATTTTTATAATATTAAACCGCTGAGCTGCTGAACTTGATGACCAAAAAGTCAGCAGTTTAAATCTGGGGAGCTCCCGCTGTTAGGCCCAGCTTCTGCCAACCTAGCAGTTCGAAAACATTCAGGTGTGAGTAGATCTTTGGGAAGGTAATGGCACTCCATGCAGTCATGCTGCCCACAAGTCCTTGGAGGTGTCTATGGACAACACCAGCTCTTCAGCTTAGAAATGGAGACAAGCACCACCCCTCAGAGTCGGACACAACCAGAATTAATGTCAGGGAAAACCTTTCCCTGTCCCTTTTTATATTTTTATATGCTTGGCATCTTGACATGCCAGAGAGACCTTGCTTCAAAAGGCATTGCAAAAAAGAGGCAGAAGTAGTTTTGATGTTTAAAGTAGTATAGAGGAATAGAAAAAAATGGTAACACACAATATTAAAGTTAACAAATTTAGTCTATTCTGAATTGTTTTCATCAGTTTCCCACATATTTATAAAGGCTTAAAGGAAGAGCCCAAACTCTTTCATCGTCTGACATCTGAAAGTAAATGTTTTGAAGAATAACCGTAAAAATAGAATGTATTTTCTCCAGAGTACAGATAGAAGTATCACTGGACAATTTCCTTCATAGATTGGAACCATTTTAGCAAAAGAGACATTTTCAGAATGTAATATGTTTTTGTGTTTATTTCCAGCCATGTCTTTTAAAGAAGGACTATATATATCAAATAACGTAATGGCTAAACTATCTGAGCAATTGAACAAGCACAGAGGAAAACCTTGATGTGCTGGTATGGCATCTTCGGTGTTAGTGAATGTCGTAGAGAATCCCTTTTATATACTGAAAGCATTGACGTTGTTTGTGCTTACTGTTAGTTGGAGACATTTGCCCTGAGCAATGTGACAACAGTTTTTCCTAAAAGAATGCTTTCACACATACCAGGATGCATTGTTTTGTAGAAGTGCTAGTATTATGGCCCATGGGTGATAACTTCTCCACCTATCAAAAAAGCAGGGAAATCTCATTTTGAAAAAGACATTGACAGCACATAGAAATAGTTTCCAGCAATGTGTTGCACCATCATCATCAATGGCAGCAGCAGCTTATTCTTTATTTGCCGCCAATGGGCTACTAAGCATCATATTAAAACATAAATGTTTTTGTTGAAAAATAATACACAATACACAGAGCCGGGTTGGAAGGGGGTTAAAAGTTCATCCTGAAATGGGTCAGGTTAAAAAAAACTGGTTTAGTCATAAATTGGTTAATCAGTTAAAATTCACGAGTAAACCAGAGTTTTTTTTACACATTTTGGGCAGGAAGTTGAGCCCTTAATCCCCCCCCCCCCCCCAGCTACAGCCCTGACAATACATATTAATACATGAGTGTTGTTCCTTCCTTCATGATGCTGGATACATTAGGAAATATTAGTTTTAGTATCTTTCCTGTTGGGAATTATGCAATGTACATTCCATACTCATGGAAGAAAATGACATAAAAATCATTTATTCATTTATTTACTATAATTATAATTAATTCTCTGACCTACAAGAAGCACTGCCTGAATATCAAGCAAAAAGTGGGTGCTAGAAACAATATCATACGAAAGCTGACTGGCACAACCTGGGGATCACAACCAGACACAGTGAAGACATCTGCCCTTGCGCTATGCTACTCTGCTGCTGAGTACGCATGACCAGTGTGGAACACATCTCACCACACTAAAACAGTGGATGTGGCTCTTAATGAGACATGCCGCATTATCACAGGGTGTCTGCGCCCTACACCACTGGAGAAATTACACTGCTTAGCCGGTATTGCACCACCTGACATCCGCCGGGAAGTAGCAGCCAATAGTGAAAGGACCAAGGCAGTGACATCTCCAGCTCATCCCCTGTTTGGGTATCAGCCAGCAGTCAATGACTTAAATCAAGAAATAGTTTTCTAAGATCTACAGAGACACTTGCTGGAACACCCAGCAAGCGAGAGTCCAAAAGTGGCAGGCTCAAACCCAGAACCTCAATCAATGGCTGATACCAAATGAGAGACTCCCCCCTGGGCACACAGAAGACTGGGCAACTTGGAAGGCACTGAACAGACTGCGCTCTGCCACCACAAGATGCAGAACCATCCTTAAGAAATGGGGCTACAAAGTGGAATCCATGACATGCGAGTGTGGAGAAGAGCAAACCACTGACCACCTGCTGCAATGCAACCTGAGCCCTGCCACATGCACAATGGAGGACCTTCTTGCGGCAACACCAGAGGCACTGCAAGTGGCCAGATACTGGTCAAAGGACATGTAATCAACTACCAAGCTTGCATTTTGTCTGTTTGTTTGTTTTGTTAAAAATGTAATACAAATGTCTGGTTACTCCTCACACGATAAATAAATAAATAAATAAATAAATTATACCCCACCCTCAGGGCAGCTTACAAGTAGGCAAGAATGCCACATAAAAATAGATCTACAAATGAAATAAACGTATGCATTAAAAATCACAAGATTATAACATCTAAACATTAAAACCAATTATTTAAACCACATAGTCCATGGCCCATTCTGGATGTAATTACACTTATTCCATATCACTTAATTGCACTGAGTTTTCTTGGTCCCACGGCCACATTTTTAGTTTTTCCTAAAGGTTAGGCGGGAGGGAGCTGTTCTAATGTCACTGGGGAGGGAGTGCCACAGCCGAGGGGCTACTACTGAGAAGGCCCTGTCCTTCGTCCCCACCAACCACACCTGCGAAGGAGGTAGGACCAACATCAGGACCTCTCTAGAAGAGCTTAACCTCTGAGATGGTTCATAGAGGGAGATACGTTTGGACGGGTAAGCTGAGCCAGAACTGTTTATAGGCTAATTCCAACACTTTGAATTGTGCTCGGTAGCAACTCTGGCAGCCAGTGGATGTTACAACAGAGGAATTATATGCTCCCTGCACGTCTCTCCAATGAGGAACCTGTCTGTCACCCGTTGGACCACTTGAAGCTTCCAGTCTGCAAATGCAACCCCACATAGAGTGTGTTGCAGTAGTCTATTGAGGATGGAAAAAGAGCATGGACCATTGTGGCCAAGTCTGGCTTCTCAAGGTATGGGCACAACTGGTACACAAGTTTTAATTGTGTAAAACAGTGATTCTCAACCTGTGGGTCCCCAGGTGTTTTGGCCTAGAACTGCCAGAAATCCCAGCCGGTTTACAAGCTGTTAGGGTTTCTGGGAGTTGAAGGCCAAAACATCTGGGGACACACAGGTTGAGAACCACTGGTGTAAAAGGTCCCCTGTCCAGCTCCGAGACCTGGGGTTACAGCCAGAAGACAGCTAGCTGGGCATTTTCCATTTTCTTTAGATTTTTCCTTAGACAGCTACTAAACATGGATGCTTTCCTTGGCTTTAGCAGTCTCCAGATGAAACCCTCAAAATATTCCTTATTTTGAAGGCCTATGAGCTTTTTCACAAGAATAAAATCTGCACATAGGAAAAATCTAATTTTAAATTTGGATGGCTAAAATGCACCGCAGCTTAAAAACATACAAACAAAAAGGTTTTGTCATGTTAGGCAGATGTAATATACATTTTTTTTTAAAAAAATCCATAAGAACAAGCAACTTAACCTCATTCAACAGAAAACAACAAGAGGAAGGAAATGGAGGTATGAGCCAAAAAGATGGAATAAAACCCAGCCTTTCATTCTCCCTGTCTATTTGTTGTCTTTTCTTGCAGCTGAACGTTTGGCTAGTCTGCAGTATACTCTGTAGTGAGAAATAAGTCCTGGTCATGAAAGACCAAATTGTCCCTTGAGCCTCTGGTACTTTCTACCATTCAGAGCAAAAGATCTGCTTTAAACACCAATGTCACCTTTATTTCTCTTTGTGCCATTCCAACTGTGTCTTCACATCAGGATATTTAAAGGCTGCCTGAAAATAGATGCAAATGCAAATGCATTCATCTAGCTTTATTATTAATCAGCATCACACCGAAAGAGGGGAAATGATATTTGCTCAGCAAGTCTGCTAATTTCTTGGCAAATCACTTGCCTGATGATAGCAAGGTCCTTATTTTACACCAGGTGAAAGACTTGATTTGAAAAAAGAGCAAGAAATCTCATGTTAAACTTACTCCAAGTTCAGGAAGGCTCCAATTGACACACTAATTTATGCCATATAATTGACTGGAGGCCACTCGCAGTCTTTTATTTCACTTGGAAATGCATAAGTCAGTTAAAAGCAAGCACTCCCGTCGGGTTGTAGATGGTGGGTAAAAATACCAGGCTGTGAATGTTTCCAAGTGATGCCATATCCAGTTTCCCTAAAAGTCAGTTACTCCAAGAGATACTAAAAGGTGATAAATAAGCACCGGGACTGTGGCACAGCTGGCTGGGAGTCAGCTGAATTAAGATCACTACTGACTGAAAGCCAACCTGGGTCGGAGTGAGCTTCTGACCAAATTTGTGTAGCTTGTTGTCAACCTTTGTAGCCTGAAAGACAGTTGCATCTGTCAAGTAGGAAATTTAGGTACCACTTATGTGGGGAGGCTAATTTAACTAATTTATGAGGCCATAAAAATCTCCAGCAAGCATGCAAAGAATGAGGAAGTACTTCATCAGTGTCACAAATGGACAGTGAAGCGACAGCTCCCCTGGTGGCTAGAATACCCTCATGAAAAGCTGGAATGTTAAATAGCCATAAAAAGGCCATAAAAATCTCCAGCAAGCTTGTGGGGAATGAGGAAATACTTCATCGATGTCATGGATGGACAGTGAAGCGACAGTTCCCCTGGTGACCAGAAAAAGTTGGAATGTTAAATAGCCTCTGACTGTCTCTCTCTCTCTCTCTCTCTCTCTCTCTCTCTCTATATATATATATATATATATATATGTTGTGTGTCTACGGCATTGAATGTTTCCCATGTATAGGTACATTGTAATCCGCCCTGAGGTGTCAAGACCCAGACCAGTCAGCAACACAAACGGCACTGTAGGAGTTAAAGTAAGGTGTTTAACTCTCTAACCTACGTTTCCTTCTACTACTAGTAGTAGGTGCATGAGACAGACGCTGAGTCTCAACATGAGGCCCCTGTGGGTGGAGAAGGGCAGAATATAAATACTGTAAATAAATAAATAAATAAATGAGCCTGAAAATGAACTTCAATGTATTCTTGTAGAGAATTATTATTATTTATTTTATTATTTATTTATGTTATGCCAGCTCCACTGGCTGCCGGTCCATCTCCGAGCCCAATTCAGTGCTGGTTTTGTCCTATAAAGCTCTATACGGTTCGGGCCCAGCTTACTTGTCCGAACGCATCAGCCCCTATGTCCCACCTCGTAATCTAAGATCATCCGGGGAGGCCCTGCTCTCGCTCCCGTCAACAGCACAAATGCGCCTGGCGGAGATGGGGACAGGGCCTTCTTGGCTGTGGCCCCCCGCCTATGGAACACACACCCTCCCTCCTGAAAAATATGCTCCCTCCCTCCTGGCTTTTAGAAAAAATTAAAATCATGGTTTTGGGACCAGGCCTTCGGGCAGTAGAAGTAAATGTATGCAGCATTTCGGAAAGACAATCTTATCTGTTTTACTGTTTAATGAGACTGTTTTACTGTTTTAATGATTGTTTTACTGTTTATGGATGTATTTTAATTTGATTTATGTCTAACTGTAATTGTATAATTGTAATTGTTTGTGCTTGCATTGAATTTTGCCATTACCTATGTGGAAACCGCTTTGAGTCCCCCTCGGGGTGAGAAAAGCGGGATACACATACTGTAAATAAATAAATAAATTTAAAACATGTATATTCCGCCCTTCTCACTCCAAAGGGGACTCAGGGTGGAGCACAGCATATATTTATTTATTTATTTATTTATTTATTTATTTATTTATTACTGCGCTTGTATACCGCCGTTTCTCAGCCAAAATTGGCGACTCAACGCGGTTTACAACTCTACAAACAATCAACAATATTCAGTTTAAAAAGCATAAAAACAACATACAATACATAGTATTGGGCCACCAATACAATCCAATGCATCTCTTAACTAGAATCGTAGTCCAATTTCATCGTCCATGATTACCAGTCCTCAATCATCAATTTCTTTGCACCGGATTAACCGAATGCTTGTTTGAACATCCATGTCTTCAATCTTTTCCGAAACACCATCAGCGAGGGGGCTGATCTTACCTCTATGGGGAGGGCATTCCAAAGCCGAGGGGCCACCACAGAAAAGGCCCTGTCTCTCGTTCCCGCAAGCCGCACCTGTGAAGCAGGCGGGATGGAGAGCAGAGCCTCCCCAGAAGATCTTAGGGTCCTGGTGGGCTGATAGGCCGAGATACGTTCGGATAGGTAAGTTGGGCCAGAACCGTTTAGGGCTTTAAAGGCCAACGCCAGCACTTTGAATTGAGCCCGGTAGCAGATCGGCAGCCAGTGGAGCTGGTGCAGCAGAGGAGTTGTATGCTCCCTGCGCCCCGCTCCGTTAGTATCATGGCTGCCGCCCGTTGGACTAATTGGAGCTTCCGAGCCGTCTTCAAAGGCAACCCCACGTAGAGAGCGTTGCAGTAGTCAAGACGGGATGTAACCAGAGCGTGGACTACCGTGGCCAAGTCAGACTTCCCAAGGTACGGTCGCAGTTGGCGCACAAGTTTTAACTGTGCGAATGCTCCCCTGGTCACCGCCGAAACGGGACAAGAATTCATATACGCATACATAAACATTAAAAACATTTATCTCAATAGTAAAATACACAATTTAAAACCAACAAAGGGACACATTTGGTTTGATTTGTCTTCCTGCTTAAATATACTTAGGATTTCGATCTTCATCATCTACAAAAGAATCATGTAAAACATTAAGACAGCATTCCTAGGAACATCTATCAGGGAATGACACTTTTTTCCTGAATCAGTACTTGCAGGATTGCAACCTTAATGATGAGTAAGAACGTTGAAGAAATGGCTTTAGTATTGATAGTAGCCGCAATGTTCCTGTGCCTGTAACTGAATGAAATATTTCCTTCACTTTGACAAATGCTTCAGTCTGCAAATCGAGGTGAAGCCTGCCACTGCTCGTATAAATCATTATGTGCAAAACACTGTGGAAGGAAGGGAAGATCTCTGAATATATATCGAGAGACTGGGCTGGTTCATTCCTGTGAAATTTCATCAACTATCACGCACAATATAACTCCTACTGTGTGTACAGCGCTTCTAAAAAATGACATCAGAAAAGCCCTCTAACCACAATGAAAAAAAGGCGGAGGGAGGTGCAATTGCTGGAAAATAAATGAATACTGGTCTCAAAGTTATCACTTAGAAACAGGAGAACTTTGTATGCCACACATGTATGCACCTTGGCAGTATAAAAGAGGAAGACAGCCTTTGTCTAATAGGTCCCTGATAAAAGGGGCGGATGAACAACTGTGATATTCAAGTACATTGAGATTGTTTGCATTCCAGTGGACAAGAGTCCCAAGATCTAGCTGTGCTGCTTTCTTTAAGACTTAGGAACAAAAGAAGTGGAGATATGAGTGGAAGAGCAGGCATGCCTCTGATTTATTAGAGTCCGCATAAATGCATTATCCAAGCACTACACTGTTGAAAAATAGAAAAGTAAACTGGAGCATTGCAGGATGAATTATGAAAGTTGTTCAATAGAGGAAGCATTACTCACAGCTTCCTGGAGATGACAACACAGAGGAGGCCTTTGGGGGGCAAGTATAGTTAAAAGAAGAAGGGGGAAAAAAGAAAGAAAGAAGTGAAGTGTCAGCAGTTAATATATATAAGGTAAAAGACATCCCAACTTCCAAACCATTGAAAGGAAAACTCTTTTCTGATCACAAATACACTTTAGCATTGCCAATCAGGTTAGAGCTTCTGGAAATGGAGTGAGAAACATAGTGGGTTTGTTTTTTAAATTACATTTTACATGCATCTTCACTTTAGAGTTGCATCAATATTATTCAGTTAGCATTGATCATATTTTCCTGTAAGTTAATCTTTCAGATGTCAAAACATTCAACAAATTAAACGATTAGTAATTAAATGAAAGGTGCATAAGCAGCTGAGTTTCCATTAAAAAGCTTTATCTTTCCAATCCATAGAAGAATTGAAAATTCAGGAGTGCCATGCAGGAATGTACAATCAAAGCACTTCCAACAGATGGACATCCAGCTTCGGGGCCCACGGTGGCCTTTTCTCTGGGGAACTGTCTTCTGAGGATGAATTTTCAGGTGCAGAAGTTAATGAGATAGAAGATAGAAGGCAAGACTTTGGTAAACTAAAAGAGAGTTCCCAAGCTCACTGAAAGTCAGTCTGTTTTTTCAGAAAAGAGAGAAAAGAGGTCCTTATTTGATTGCAAAGGTAAACAGATTGTTTTCCTTTCATTTCATGAGACAAGAAAAGCTTTATATTCGACGGAAAAGGGATTTTAGATTAGTCTGAGCAACATTGGTGTCTTATTTATTTATTTATTTTTATTAATCAATTTTATATACCGCCACTCCCCGAAGGCTCAGAGTGGTTCACAGTATACACATGTAATACATAACATTAAAATCAAGGAAACATTCGATCAGCAAGGTTCAAATTCCAGCCTAAATAAATAAGTTTTACAAGCTCTACGAAAGGATAGTAAATCTCGGGGAGCTCGTGTCCCCGCTGGCAAGGCATTCCTCAGGTAAGGAGCCACCACCGTAAATGCTCTATGCCTAATAGACATCAGGTGAAAGGTCCTAAAATTGGGAACTTCAAGTAAAATCTGGTCGTATGAATGGAGTGATCTCTGGGGATGAGGCGGTCCCTCAGGGATTCCAGCCCCAAGCCATATAAGAACTTGAAGGTAAGAATCAGCACTTTGAAGGTAATCCGATACTCAATCGGCAACCAGTGCAGTTGCTGCAGAATTGGAGTGATATGACACCTCGCTGAGACCCCTGCGAGAAGCCGGGCAGCAGCATTTTGCACTACTTTAAGTTTCCGGATCACTGATAAAGGCAGGCCTATGTAGAGGGCGTTACAATAGTCCAATCTTGAGATGACTGTAGCCTGGATCACCATGGCCAGGTCATCCCTGGTCAGATAAGGAGCCAGTCACCTAGCCTGACGCAGATGGAAAAATGCGGCTCTGCTCACAGCGGAGGCCTGGGCCTCCATCATCAGAATAGGGTCTAAAAGGACTCCCAGACTCTTTACCAAAGATGACGGGCATAATGTCACGCCATCCAGGGCAGGCCCAGCTAACGGATCTCTGTTTTCGCTGGATTTACCCTCAACCTGCTGGCACGCAGGTTGAGGGTATCCAGTAACGGCCTCAAGGCATTGATGGAAATTATCGGGTACCCTCAGAATGAGTTGACTGTCATCAGCATATTGATAGCATTCAAGTCCAAAGCCTCGCACTAGCTGGGCATGTGGCCGCATATAGATGTTAAACAACAGAGGGGAAAGGATAGTCCCCTGAGGGACCCCACATTTAAGAGGGGCCCTCTTAGAGCCCGACCCTTCCCACTCCACACGTTGAACCCATTTTTGGAGGAAAGAGGACAGCCATTTAAGGACCATCCCCCTAATTCCAGCCATGACTAGGCGGTGAATCAAAAGATTGTGATCAACCATATCAAATGCTGCTGTAAGTTCCAGTAACACAAGCAGTGCTGACCCTCCTTGATCCATCTGGCAATGAAGCTGATCTATAGTGGAGACCAGCACGGTCTCCGTCCCATGCCCCTTATGGAAACCGGACTGTAAGGAATCTAATCCAGCTGTGTCTTGTAGGAACTGCTGCAGTTGCTCCGCTACCGCCTACTCAATCACCTTTCCCAGAAACGGAAGATTCGAAACCAGGCGGTAATTGGAGGGAACCAAGCGATCTAAGTCTGGTTTCTTCAGCAGTGGAGATACAACGGCCTCTTTCATGAACATCTTGTTTCCAAATGGATTTCTAGTTTCATCTTTCAAGTTTTGCCAGGTTCCTGTTCTGTGTATTGGATCTCCATGTTGTCTTGTTTTTCTGGATTTTTCATCCTTGGATCTTGTGTTTTTACCTTTCTACCTTGAAGTTCATGGACTATCTATTATATTTGGATTATACTGTTTTGGACTATACTGTTTTTACCATTTTTATTTCTTTTCTTATATTTGTCCTGCAATAAACTGCTTGCTGATTTTACTCTGATTAAGTACAGAGATGTTCCTGCTCTGGTATATAACAGCTCTGGAGGCTAGGATTGTGGCGCAGCTGGCTGAGTGTCAGCTGCATTAAGATCACTCTGACCAAAAGGTCATGAGTTCGAAGCCAGCCCTGGTTGGAGTGGGTTTCCAACCAATTGTGTAGCCTGTTGTCGACCTTTGCAACCCGAAAGACAGTTGCATCTGTCAAGTAGGAAAATTAGGTACCACCTTAAAGTGTGGGGAGGCTAAATTAACTAATTTATGAGGCCATAAAAAAGACTCCAGCAAAGCACTCCAGCAAAAAGCATGCAGGGAATGTGGAAGTTCTTCATCAGTGTTGCAGATGGACGATGAAAGCGACAGCTCCCCCTGGCGGCCAGAAAAAGTTAAATAGCCTCTGTGGATGTCTGTATATGTTGTATGTTAAAATTGGCATTGAATGTTTACCATATATGTGTACAATGTAATCCGCCCTGAGTCCCCTGCGGGGTGAGAAGGGTGGAATATAAATGCTGTAAATAAATAGGATTAATTTGGAGTAGCCTGCTATTTCTGTACTACCTTTTTGCCTACTCTGTGCTGCATTTCCCCTACTGCATTATCTGCTCAAGTTTCAACAGATCAAACACTGTTGTCCTTTTTAGAAAAGATTAAGGCAAAGAAGGTATTGAATAGTTCTCTCTTTTCTCCATCACTTGCTTGCATTTCAATATGCTACACTGCCTTTAATATTAATCATGTCATTAGACTTGTTTAATGGAAGAAATGATGCCTGATCTCTTTATTACTACATCCAAGAACAAGCAGATATGTTTGTCCATATTCTCTGGCAGTAACCTTAGTTAGTCCCAGAGAAACCATCATATGACAGAAGCAAGAAGCTATGCTTAAGAATATTCTAAGATTCAGAGAGAGGGTGGAGGTCACCAAGATATATTTGAAATTTTAAAGGCTTATTTCTTAATATTAGCACTTACAGAATGGTTTAAATATGTTACCCTGTTCATTTTAAATGTGTGCATTATGCTGTGTTTAGTTTGTTTCTCCAAAACATCCTTCAAGCCTGACAAATGTTTGAATTTGGAGACTGGTATTTGCAAGATCTGAAAGGTGTAAAAGTGCTGTCAAATATAGCAGAATTCTTTACCATCCCATCTGTAGACTGGAAAAGGATATTTCTAATTACAAGTAGCACTGGATCCTTCTATCAGCAATATTGAATGAAGGTGTAATCCCTTCTTCTGAATACTGCCCGCTTGAATCCCACACTGTGAGATGTCTGGAAAACACTTTGGAGGTGGTTTTATGGAGGTAGAGTAAGTACAAGAGAAGAAGGTTAGCAGGAGAGATCTCTTGAATTCAGACTATTGAAAAGTATTCAAAAAAGAAATGAATATCACATTTATATTTGGTCAAACTACATTACAAAGCTGAGAATAAATATTTGTTAATCATAAGTGATGAAAAATAACAATAAATTAGTTAACAATACTTGCCCTTTTACGAGGTTATAAAACCATCCGCTAAAGGTTTTTGTATGTATCTTAGGAATATGATTAGTCTTTTATTGCAATATATGTCTTGTCTGAATTTAGTTTCTTTAAAGAAACAAGTCTGTGTCTGCTCATAGTTGTGGATTGATTTATCACAGATATTACAGTGTGAACTTGGTAGTGCATGATAATATTAAAGATAACTTGTCCTTGCTTCCTGAAGATCAATTTACATAAAATATGTTTTACTCCATCCTTACCTCTTTCAGAGACATCTCTCACAAAGCCTTTATCACTTCTTCAGACTGGAAATCATTGATTGTTTTCATTTACGCTAACTAAAATTATTTGCCACTTTTTCAAAGAAGCAGACCAACTGAAAATATGAGCATGCACAATAGGAGTGAACAGATATGTCAATATGTGAATATTTAATCTTTATATATAAGAACGAATCAATTAAGCTATATTCCCTCGACTGCAGGGGAGAATACCTATTCCTTTGTGGTATTCTCTACATACTCAAATGTTTTGAAGTGTTACATAGGAATTATTCTGCAGAAAATTTCAGGCACAGATTTTGTTTTTATTTTTTACGCACACACGATTTTCTACGCAGAAAATCAATTTCCACAAGGAAAATCAATTTTTCTCCCCAGATCATTTATCCACAACATTTCAGAATACTGGATATCAATAACAACAACAACAGCAACAACAATGCTTTATTTATATCCCCTTCTCTCCCCTAGGAGAATTGGGGCAGCTTACAACAGAAAAAAAAACACAATTTAAAATATAAGCACACAACCACATCACAAAATTAAATCAAAACAACAATAAGACATTGGTTACAAACTCATAAATGTTCCTCTCCATGGAAATATTTAGTAAAAAGTGAAAGATTTATACGATCTGAAGAGAAACCAGAGTATCAATGGAAAAATGCATTAAACATTCTCATTGCTCTATTATTCTTATCCAATGGGGTTTCCTGACAGTTGGGAAATTCTTTTTTTTAATCTGAGAGCAATTACCTATGAATACTTTCCATCCATGGTAGTGAGTACATTCCACTCAGTGAATCTTAAACTCACTGGAACACAGAACCTTTGCAAGGTTGATAGCGTGATTAGGATGATCCACTCCAGGAGCCTGGTTGAGCCAGACAGATTCCTGATAACTCTTGGGGAGTTTCCTGTCACTTTGACAGATCTTTCTCTCAAAGCCTCAGTTGATCTCTGTAATGGGGAAGTGGCAGGGGAGAGGGACACTATTGATCATGAGCATCTTCTCTCATGGTGTGGAACCAAACGTGCTACCAGGCTTTCCAGTGAACTGGCAGTGATAACATTAATGAGATGAAGACTAGAGATAGCCTTGGCCACCTACACTGGGAAGTCGACAGGAAGGTTGTACCCCTGTTCATATGCAATAGTTTTTGATGTGATCCTCCATGGTATCCTTCTGGGCTATCTCGCTGGGATGTAACTTGGAAGCACTGTTTTACAGTGGCACATTCCTTCCTGGAAGATCAATACTAGAAGATAGTGCTGGAGACCTCTTTTGGCTTCTTGGCAATTGGTCTGTAGGATCCCTCAGGGCTCATCTCTGTTCGCTATGCTATTCAACGTCTGTATGAAACCACTTGAAGAGGTTTTCCAGAGGTTGTCCAGATACCAACAACAATATTTATCCTTTCCATCTAAATCCAAGAAAGCTTTTCTTCTCGAAACCATCATGTGGCATCAATAACGGATTGGATGTGGGCAAACAAATTAAAGTTCAATCCAGACAAGACAGAGGTATTCCTGGTCTGCTGAAAATCAGATCAGGGATTAGGGACACAGCCTGAGCTAGATGGGCTATGCTATCCCTGAAGACTCAGGATCTTAGTTTTGGTATACTCCTATATACAGTCTTGAACCCAGACTCAAGCTTCTGCAGCGGCCAGGAGTATCTTTGCACATTGAAAGCTTTTGAACTAATTGTGATCATTCCTGGAGATAGCTGATCTGTCCACATGTCTTGGATATATTCTATTTGAGTTCCCAGAATGTTCTCTATATGAGACTGCCTTTGAAAAGTGTTCTGGAACTTCAGTTGGTACAAAGAGTTGTAGCTTCACTGATTGCCACTTTGCTTCCAGGCACAATTCAAAGTTCTCATTATGACATACAAAACCTTATAGAGCTTAGATCAAGGCTATTTGAGAGACTTATCCCCCAACATAAACCTGCCTAAACCCTGACTCCACAGGAGATGCCCTTCTCTCATACTTGCCCTCTTCACACCTAAGTCTAGTAGGAACCTGAGAGAGTGTCTTCTCATTGGCTTCTCCTACTCTTTGAAGTTTCCTCCTTAGGGAGGATAGAAAGGTCTGTGAGACATGTCATTTAGGAAGAAATTGAAGTTGTGGTTCTGAGACCAGGCTTTTGGACAACAGACATAGATAGCACTTTGGACATAGAACTGGATATGAAATTGACTGGAATGATGATACGGCTATTAATACTATTTTTTACTGCTTTAATGAAGGTTTTACTTATTGTTCTAATTGTTATTATATTGCTCTGTTATATGTAGAAGCATCAAATTGCTGCCAAGTATAAGCCGTCCTAAGTCCCCCTTCGGGAGTTGAGAAGGACCAGGATAGAAATACCGGGGGGGAGGGGATAAATGTATTGTTTTAAATTGTTATTACTTATTATTTTAAACATCTTTTATGATATATAGTTTTAATATAGTGCTTAGTTTAATTCAGTTTCAGTATGGATTTTCTTATACTTTAAATTGTAATCTTTTAAATATATAAACCACCTTGAATCCCAGCTTGAAGAAAAGGGGGATACAGGGTGAGGCAGCATAACTTCCTTTTTTAAAAAAAACTTAATAAAACCCATTGTATGAATCAGAAATTTTTATATATATTTTTATAATGTAGGCGCATTCCTAAAGTTTTGTTTCACATAGTTTTGAAGATCAAATTAGGTAGGTGACGTCCCCCATTCTCCATTCTCTATACACTGAGTAAACCAATTTCTGGCATTTGTCATGACTCTTGCCAGCATAGCAAGTGTTATGTTGGCAATTTCTTCCTGGATAGAATCATAGAATCATAGAATCAAAGAGTTGGAAGAGACCTCATGGGCCATCCAGTCCAACCCCCTGCCAAGAAGCAGGAATATTGCATTCAAATCACCCCTGACAGATGGCAATCCAGCCTCTGTTTAAAAGCTTCCAAAGAAGGAGCCTCCACCACACTCCGTGGCAGAGAGTTCCACTGCTGAATGGCTCTCACAGTCAGGAAGTTGTTCCTCATGTTCAGATGGAATCTCCTTTCTTGTAGTTTGAAGCCATTGTTCCGCATCCTAGTCTCCAGGGATGTTGGTCTTCAAATCTTGTAGGGTCCTTGGACGGTTCACATAAACACGGGATTAAAAAAAAACCCATAGAAAAAAATCACAAGGGGCCAAATCTGGAGAGCGGGGCGGCCACTCCAAATCCTCTCAAAAAGTAGGGCTCAACAGCAAAAGCACACTTCTCACTGTTCCATTGCATGATGGCAACTGAACTGTGTCAGGACAAAACTCTATACTCCCGCCTCTCGAACGAGACCACTAACACTCTGCTACGTCTTCAACCAACTGAATGGTGCACATTTTAAAAAAGGAAGTTATGCTGCCTCGCCCTATATAAATAGAGAGGAGAAGGAGAAGAACTGAGTCATAGAAGTTAAAGTAGATCCAAACTGCTTTAATTCTACAGTTTCCAAACTATATTCTGTAGCCTATAATATAGCTTGGAAACTGTAAAATTAATGCAGTTTGAAACTATTTTAACGTATGTGATTAAATGCTATGGAATCAGAGGAGTTGTAGTTTTACAGGGTCTTAAGTCTTCTCTGTCAAACACTGCTGGTGCCTATATTCTAAGCTACACAATACAGCTTGGAAACTTTAAATTTTGGACCACAGCTTTCAGAATCCTGATTTCTGTAGTCCCAAAAGTCACTTTGCCTTTGCTATCATCTTCTGCTTTTTATTACTACTTAGCTGTGCTAGCCCACACAATCTCTATTTTGTGAGTACTTTATCTTGTTCTATAATATGTACCAAAATCTTCTTCCCTGATCCCCAATGGGGGATCTTTGCCACCCCCTCTCACTCCCCTGTATAAATTATTCTTTCATTGCCCTGGAGACATCATTACGAATTCAGTTCACTCTATGGTCCTGAGTCGAAAGGATGCCCAGAAGGATTATCTACTGCCTCAAAGGTTCAGGAATCCTTGTTTTCTTTCTGCCCTCTGTTCCACAAATTATTAAAAGAAGCAGTTAAAAATTTAAACAGCAGGACTTGGAGCGGAGAGCCACCCATCTCTGAAAATGCTGAAAGAATTCTAACAATGTTGAAGATGTATTTTGCATTTGAAAACCGCATTCTGCATTTCTCACAGTGCTTGTTTGTGTGTGCGTGGGAGTAAACGTGTGGCTGTATGTGTGAGGAACTGGAGTAATCAGGAGCCAAACAATTTTGTTGTAATACAGTGAATGCTGAGCCTCTTAAAATAATAACAGCAATGGATCATGATTCATAATATTGTCAGGCAGGAATTGCAAGTCATCTACATCTAAATTCTAAAGTAATACCATAGCTGAAAAACCCCAGAACCTCTAACAAGCATAACAGAGGATGGAATGTGGTTTGCATGACAAATCCATATTGCGGTGTATTTTTCTTTGGGATTCCAGCAATACTGTGGCAGCAGAAGGAGCATTCTCTCCTTTCTATAAATCTGCACTTTCACATCCTAGGTTGCATCATAATAGGAAAAGAAATTTGTTAGTCTCATTCTACCTCAGTTCACCATTTCACAAATCTTCCACGCTATTTCACACACTTCACAATTTCTCTTCATCAGGGCTGATTTGTTGGTTGTCACCGAGGTCTTTCAGCATCTTACCTCTGACTTTAATCTGTATTTCATTTTAATGTTTAGATGTAGGGCCAAGCCTTTCATAACCTCATCCTAAAAATCAGAACCAATTACACCGTATAAATGACAGATTTTCCCATGCTTTTGAAGGTTGTTGAAAATGTAAAGCCTCAAGCAAAGGGATATGAATCTACCCACTAGCATATCAATGCCATAAAATGAATTCTTGGATCAGACCATAGATTAGATTATCACGGTGTTTCATATATTACAGGTTTAGTGAAAATGTGGGCTGTGTTGAGATCTTGTCTTAATGAAGAGAGATAATCATAAGCTTGAAACACCCACTTCAAAGCCGCCTTTGAATAACTGATATCAAAGCCAAAGGTCTCTTCTCTAACAGGATGTACTTTGGCTATCCTAATGAAAAAGTTATCTCCTAAACCTAAAACAGGGCATCCCTCAAAATGTCAAAATTACCTCCCATTACCCAGGAAACATTTTGGCCAAAACCTGGAAAAATAGACCCAGTGTGCAGCAAAATGTCCCTAAGTTGGATGTAGTCTGTGGGACACACTTCCTTCATCCCTGATTTAAGGTGGTGGAAGCTAGAAGAGATTGTTGTAGCCATGTACCCTCAAGGCACATCCAACTTACAGCAACCCTATGACAGGATTTTCTTAGCCAGATTTTTTTCAGAGAAAGTTTGTTATTGCCTTCCTCTAACAGTAAAAGAGTGTGATTTGTTCAAGGTCACCCATACCTAAGCAAAAGCAGGGATTCTAATGATAATCATCCCAAAATGTAGTCCAGCTTCCACACTACACTACACTACACTGTCTCTTGGTTTCTGAACACTTCAAAATGAGGACCAATTTAGAATCCATGGAATAACCATGCATCATCTGATGGGCTCCATGTGTGGTCCTTTCTTAAGTGGTCAGAAACATGGCAAAACAGTGTGTGATGAAGTCAATGATCTCAGTAGACAAAGCTTCTACTAGTTCTCAGTAGGCTTGTGCACGGATTCAGAGTAATTGGTTTTCTTTAGCCAATCCAGCTTGTTCAGTTTGGCCAGATGGCCATAACATTAAGGCCTCTGCCATCATGTATTTTGGTCCATTACAGGACCATGTGGCAGCTAATCACAGCTCCTCCTCTCCTATTTGGCACCACACAGCGTGGAGAGGTTGCTGTGTGCTGCTCGCACAGGATTTTCCTGTGAGCCCTGCCTGTTAGGCCAATCAGAATAGAAGAATGCTGCCGCATGTCTTATGCAAGCTGTGTCTAAGGAAAGGGTCCCAGGAATGATGCTTCCTTAACCCTTCTTCAAACCCAGACTCCCTTGAAAGGAAGAAAGGAAAGGATCCCAGGAACAGAAAGGGGAGCCTCATAAGTTCCAATTCCCACCAATGTGCTGGATACTCCCAGATCTTTTGGCTGTGGACCAGAAACGGCTATTCAGTTACCTGCCCGTTTTCGGGAGGCATGTGAAAATGGATCCACGGGTCTCCCAGAATATGGCCAGCAAAAACGGATTGAGGTTCAGCCAAAATGCACAAGCCTAGTTCTCAGATCTGCAATATGAAGATAATAGTATTCATTTGTCTCACCAGGTTGTTATAAATACTAGTGAGATAATATACAAAGTGCTTTAAACAGTCAAAAACAGATGATAAGATTTATTAGGAGCAGGTGTGCCATGTGACCACTTTGCTGTTGAGAAGCTAATAAGTAGTTCCTTACCTCCATCCTTTTTCCAAAATAATGCTGGATCCCCAGGGCCAATAGGTAAAATGAGCAGCTCTCTTTTCCGTTTCTGAGAATAATATTTGGCTTTTGTTGTAGGAAAGGATGAGGAATTTCTACTCAAATTCAGTTATTTTTCTAGTTAAAAACAAGATAACATAACAGAGGAATAAAATGATATATGTATTGAAAGTGTGGTGTAGTGGTTTGACCGCTGGATGAGGACTCCAGATGACCACAGTTCCAAACTCTACTCAGCCATGGAAACACAATCAGTAATCTTAGGCAAGTTGCACACTCTTAGCCTCAGAAGAAGACAGTAGCAAATCCACTCAGAACAAATTTTACAGTGTCAGTGTTGCCATAAGTCAGAAATTACTTGAAGGCACAAAACAACACTAGATAATGTCTGGAAGGGTTGCTTTGTTTATATTGCCATCTTCTTCTAAAAATGTTGGTGGTCAATTAATCCATCTACCAAGACACATACCTGAAAACCAGTTGAGCAAGAAACACATAGGTATTGTGTGTGAAGAGTTCACAAAGAAGTGCAAAGTATAACATATCTTTCCCCAGATGAAGTATGTGGTGCATGAAAAATGTGGACCAGTCCTTCCATTTTTAAGTCATCCTGGAGTGGTAACCTAGTTCCACACTTCAAATACCATCTGATGGTAGTCCTGTATTATAAAGAAAACCCTTTCTCTTCCCCATTTTTGGTTCTATTCTCCCTTTAATTACATATCAGCAAAGAACCTGGGCAATGGGTTACAAAATGTCAGCCATGGTGTGAAAGCAAAATCTTTTTTTACCTGTATGAAAGGTGAAGAAAGAGTCACTGGAGGAAAATGTGAGAGGTAGACTAAATTCATAATTAAAAGAGAAATTCATGTCACAGAATACAAAGTGACAGAGTATTTCTGACAGTAACAAGATGTGAAGACCATGAAGTTGGTACTAATAAGACAGCAGGAGTTGGAGTCTTTAAGCAGACTGTATCCTTCAGAAAACTGAAGAAATCAGCATGCTCATAAAGTCAGCAACCAGTAACACAATTTTGGAGGAAAAGTGCATTTTATAATTGTCATTCCCTGGTATGTTCACTTTAATTTTGAAAGACCTTGAGAGAAACAAATATGATGAAGTTCAAGCACAGATCATTGTAGTTATTTGAAGTCCCCACCCACCCCCGTGGCTGTGGCAGAAGCAACAAAGTTCAAGGAACATCAGGAAAACATTCAAGTGGGAAACAAATCCAGGTTGGTCATGCAAACAAGATTTGTGTATTTGCAGGTGTGCCAATCCCCATAGACTATGCAGGTTAGAAGGCTGTCCTCAACCTGACACAACGGTAGCACTGAAAGGCACAGGTGGCTGCCACATGCTTACCATTACAGCCAAGCAAAGGAGAAGCTGCCAAATTTCAAAATTCTTCTTGTAAAATTTTTATAGTAATTAATTATATGCAAAATTTACATAAGGGCCTAGTAGAAGACAGCATGGATGAGAGAAAAAAGTTGGAAAAAAGAAGCTCTGTTCAGAAAAAAAAATATTTATATGATAACAATATCAGGACAAAGGGATGAGGAACTGGGAGATTATCATTACATGAGAACATTTACCCTGTTCTCATGTAATGAATCCAGGTGATTTCAAGGATCATATCTCTCTTTATGAGCTTGTTTAAACACCACAACCATCTGGAGAGGGCCTTCTCTCTGTCCCACCAACCTCTCAAGGGGAAAAGCCTTCTTGATAACTACTTCTAAACTCTGGAAGTCCCTCCCTAGAGAGAACAGGATAGCCCCATCCCTGCTTGTACATAATAATAATACTGAGAAATGTTTTTCCCCCCAGATGTTTTGAACACAGATCAAGGAAAGAGCCAGTGAGCACAGTTTTCAGACAGTCATCTAAACAATACTGTTATCTGAAAAGGGTTCTAGTTTTTGTCCAAAGGGCTGACTCTAGGGGATTTATTATATGAACCCCACTATTCTACTACAGGCAGTCCCCAAGTTACAAAAAAGATAGGTTCTGCAGGTTTGTTCTTAAGCTGAATTTGTTTGTAAGTCAGAATAGGTACATTTTTAAGTTTAATCAATGCCCCGGTGGCGCAGTGGGTTAAAGCACTGAGCTGCTGAGCTTGTTGATCGAAAGGTCGCAGGTTCGATTCCGGGGAGCGGCGTGAGCTTCCACTGTCAGCCCTAGCTTCTGCCAACCTAGCAGTTCGAAAACATGCAAATGTGAGTAGATCAATAGGTACCGCTCCGGTCGGGAAGGTAACGGCGCTCCATGCAGTCATGCCGGCCACATGACCTTGGAGGTGTCTACGGACAACGCTGGCTCTTCGGCTTAGAAATGGAGATGAGCACCACACCCCAGAGTCAGACATGACGGGACTTAATGTCAGGGGACTACCTTTACCTATCTATCTATCTTTGAGTCACACAGAGAAGGGTTAACACCCTATGGTGTTTCTTCTGCTGTCTGTACCCCTGTTAATAAGATTTCACCTCACTCTCTGCCTCTGTGAGAATTAGATTTTGAAAAATTGTCTTTGTGGAAACAAAGATTGGGGATAAAGCTTCAGTGGAGACACCTTTTCCCCATGATAACCCTTTCAGGAGATGAAAGGGTATATTTCTCTCACTTTCAGTTGTTTCAGCTCCATTCTTAACTCTGAGTCATTTGTAAGTTGGACATTTGTAACTAGGGGACTGCTAACATTGATAGCACCCTCAATATTGCACCTCTCTTCAATTGCACAAGTACATGGTCCCATGCTCATATTTCTGCACACCCTTGTAACTGCCTTTCCGCAGTTCCACTGTTTCTTAAACAATTTTTAGTATTAGAGAAATTTTGTAATTTCAGTTTGTTTTTTAAAAAAGCGAATATAAGTATAAAATATAAAATAAAAGGAAAATGAACAGCTTCACAATAATATGGGGAAGTGGGGAGAAGGGGAATGGAGGAGAATCTTACCCCTTGACTTCACTTTAGAGTCAACATGCCGGTACAGAAGAGGAAAGGGCTTATACCTATGCAGTCAATGAGAACATTCCAGGACTGGGATCAATTGATGGGTTTTACCCATTCATATATAGGAACAAGAGAATCACAGGGAAGAGATAGACCAGCAGTTTTTGTAAGGTATAACATAACTTCTTTTGAGACCTGGGAAAAAGGGGTGCTCTCAAAACTTGGACTTCAGTTGACTGGTCCCTCACTAGTTATTTAGGCCCCAGACTGACATAGCAGCTGCCCCCATAAAAGTTGGTGTCTGTTTCCCATAAAAGTACTGAATGTCCAGTGTATATGAAGTGTGTTGATGTTTTAATAGCAGCATCTGATCAAATTTAACAAATCAGGATATTATCAGATGCCCATAATGTTGAGTGTGCCATATAGAGTAGCATACCTTTGTTTTGTTACTCAGTCATTGGATTGCATGTGGAGTTACTCACCTAATAGCCTTCAAACATTATGTATTTCAATGGTGTTTATGTAAGATTCTCTGTTGTTATTGTGTGCTTTCAAATCATTTCTGATTTATGAAGACCCCCAAGGTAAACCTCCTGAATGAAGAACGCAGGGGAAAGTGGGGAAAAGTTGGGATAAGATGCAAAAAGGGAAGGCTGGCCAAACTCACAAGGTGTGGAAAGATGGGAGGAAATGGGAAAACACCGTTCCCTACGCTTTCCCACACTTTCCCCCTCTAAATGTAATTAGATCCATATTCAAATGGGGCCTTTGCCTTTTCTGAGGCTGAGAAAGTGTGACTAAATAAGGCAAAGTTTGTTAATTCTGAGATAAAATAGTCATTAAAAATACAAAAACCAAATTGCCAAGTTGTCACATGGCATGGCACCAAGAAAAGGAGATTGCTGCTATGCAGTAGGCATTTTTCTTTCTTCTCCAGGGGAAAATAAGGTGATGCAGAGGGCAAGAAGGGAGTGCCATCCCGTCCCCCTAGGTTGACCGACCCCAGGGAGCATGGGATAGTTGTTGAGACAGTTATTCTCGATCCCACCTAGGATCACTGTCCCCACTGTTCCAACACAGGAAAAGATCCATATCCTGGAACAAAATTCAGACCTTTCCTTATATATATATATTTTTAACCCAGGTAGCTCACTCCTGCTTAAATTGCATTAGCTTGTGTGCCTTATTGGGCAATGTAGATCCACCCCCAGTTAGTGTTCATGTTTTAATCCATTAGTGTTCTGTCTCTTAGTTTAGTTATTTAGTATAGTGTTTTAATTTTAGTTTAGTTTAAATTCCATGTGTGTGCATATGTGTATATATAAACACATTTGTTCTCTTTTTTTGCTTTTTCCATTCTTTTTTCTTGAATATTTATTACTCTGTGGATTAATTTGGGCTTTAATTAATGCATTTTTTAAAAAGTGTTGCTTGTATGTTTTTTTAGGCTATCATATGTTAACATGGTTTATATTTCAATATATTTTTAATGCAAAGTTGAGGACACGATAAATAAGGTAATACAGAAAGTTTCAAAACATTTTTGTCTCCCAGGAGTTGCAAGATTCTGTGTGCTTGATACATTCCACCAATTATCAGTGCAGCTTATCACTGTCTTGATGCCTGGGAAAGCTCCAGGCAGCAGGTAATATTGTCAGTTACTATACTAATGATGTTAGAGCTATATCTTAAAAAGAACAAGTCAAATGTACGAGGTGGTGAGGTTTTTTAAAGAAACATTCTATTCCCTTAGGTAATTTACTCTCCATCAGTATTGGTCATCAAGTACAGGTAAATTCACTCTTTGGAGAGAAGCCCAGAACTTTCAGCTCCAATCCTTCCAAAAAACGGAGTGTTAAAATACTTTACTACACTATTTATATGTCAAGACTTTGAAGTAATTACTTGAGAAGACAAGATGATCTCATTATTTACATGACACTCTCACACACACTTTCGCTCTCTCTCTCTCTCTCTCTCTCTCTGCCTAAATAGCAATTTCTCTGTTCTATTTAAATTCAAGTTATAAATTTTCTCAGTCATAATAACTCAGTAAGTATATAATAACGTTAGTTGCAAATGACATGGGAGATAAAAATACTGCCAATTTTTCTCAGCCTGGATGGGCAGTGGTGTTTTGGCACATCAAAACACCTTGTTGTGAGCCAGGGGGATAGTCAACTGTCAAAATACTTTAGTTATGACTGCATGCATGCATTTCACAACTTTTTTTGTGACACAAAGTGTTTGTGGGATGCAGGAAAAAGTTTTATGTAAAGAACAGGGTTGTGTCCAAAACAGCAATGTCTATTAGACAAAAGCCATTGCTTTTGTGCCAAAACACTGTGTGACTTTATGCCTCAAAGAATATTTCACAAAAAGAGAATTGAATAAGCGAAGGTTTACATCCCCAATTCTTACTAATGTCAAGTACCTTTTGAAAGAAGTTAGGGCACCTTACTCAAGTAGTGTACCTTAGTGTCAAAAAAATATATATAGTTGAATAAAGCTAGCATGCACATAAATTCTACTCATTGTGAAATAGAACAGAATTTCATAAAATCTGTAAGTTAATTCTCAACATATGTTTTAATGCTGCTGCAATGCTTTTCCTTTAGGAATTGATCACATGAAGCTGCTATTCCAGGGGAGATTGGGAGATTGTACCAATTTGCCATCTTATGATCCCACCACTCAGGCCTGTAGCCAGGATTTTGATTGGGGGGGGGGGGTGAGTCTGACTGAGAGAGGATCTACCCTAGCAAACCTTTTGTTATTCCCAAAATAACAAAGCTAGGGCTCCTTACCCCTCCTCTACTCTTAAAGATACAGGCTCTAAATTACATATTCTGCCTTTGGAGGCAGCATATTAGTAGCATAATAACTTCATTTTAACGTAGAAGAACTGTTTAATAATAATAATAATAATAATAATAATAATAATAATAATAATAATAATAATAATACAGGGCATTGAACCAAGCCAACGCTGGATCTGGACCAAACTTGGCACATAGAGCTAATGTGCCCAACAGTGCATACAGGCAGAGATAAGGGAATGATTGCCCTTTTCAAATGGTAGTCGTTGTTTACCTAGATCCAGAAAGCACTGAAGGCAGCCAACATCATATCTGGACCAAACATGGCCAACTGTGCATAAAGGACAGGCGGGGATTGGGCGTTGACCTTGGATCTGGGAGTTGCAGTGCGCCCTTATCCAGAGGGCATTGAACCAAGCCAACGCTGGATCTGGACTAAACTTGGCACATAGAGCCAATGTGCCCAACTGTGCATAGAGGCAGGAATTGGGATTGCCCTTTTTCAAATGGGAGTTGTTGTTTACGTGGATCCAGAGAGTTCCAGAAGGTAGTCAACAGGCTCGACGCACTCCACTCCCAGCCACGAATGTGGCAAGACTTCAATTCACAGGCGCAAAGGCCTGCCGAATGCACGGGCATGAAGGCCTGGTGAGTGCACGGGCACAAAGGCCTATTGCGGCCTCCAAATGGTCTATGGTGTGGCAGCATCCTTTTGGTGCTTGGGCTGTCAGTGCATTCTCCTTTCTCTCCTGGTACCAAAGGCTGAAACCAGGGGCACCAAAAAGGAAAGAGAGTGCGCCGAGGGCCCAGGTGTGGAAAAGGACGCCACCATGACACGTACCAGTAAGGCCTTCTCATGGACCACCCTGAGAATTGGGGGGGGGGGGCTGAAGACCCCCAAGCGCCCCCCCTACTAGATGCCTGCCACCACTGTACTTCTGCAGATTGTCATAAAGCTACCTGCCCAGACTTCCACTGCTACAGAAATTTTAATCATTTTTAAGCAGTTCATCAATTTTAGCAAAGGTTCACCATTCTTATGTCGTGCTCTGCCCTGAATCCCTTTCAGAGTGAGAAGGGTGGAATATAAATGTTTTAAATAAATAAAATAAATAAATATCTTTAAAAGACCAAAAAACCCCTCTGTAAATTTAAAATAATCAGCTCAAAAATAGCAAGGGGGGGGGGGGAAATCATAAAATAATAGAGTTGGAAGACACCAAAAGGGCCATCCAGTCCAATCTGAAGAGAATTGTGCCTCCTGGTGTCATGCCAATCAAGATCAAGAGATAGGTTTATTGTGAGCAGGAGACAAATCAGCAGCAGGATACACACAACATCATGCAAAAGTGTCACCACTGTTTGCCTAATAATTCATTATTTGATAAGTGAACAGAATTAGCATGACATATTCACATTTATAACATAAAATAATTTATCTGTAACATTTTACTTATATACAGTTATTACTTTAAATAACTACCAGCCTTTGCAATTTGAATGGTAATTTGATCAGAAATTCGTATATCATCTACAGCCCTAACTGTGTTAACATTTATGATCCTAAACAGTGTGAAACAACTTGTCTGACAGATCACCTATATACATAAGACCTTCCCTGGCCCTTGGTTTTAAGGGCAGTACTGAAGACATTACTCCCAGGATCAGAGAGTTTTCTGTAGTGGCTTCATATTTTTGGCATATGTTCTTGTGTGTGATATGCATGGTTCTCTTTTTTATGACCTTTTACTTCACTAAAGGAAATATTAGCGATTTACCTATCATATGCAGCACCTGCTTAGATCTATATTACTATTTTTATCCAAAAAGCTTAGAACCAGAAGTGTTTTCAATATCGGATTATTTGAGTTTTTGGAATATCTTTATTTGCATATGGATACACAATGAGATATCAAGGAGATGGAACAAGTAGCCACACAATTATTTATTTATTTATTTATTTATTTATTTACTGCGCTTATATACCGCAATTCTCAGCCCTTTAAGGGCGACTCATTGCGGTGTAGGGCGACTCATTGCGGTGATTTCATTCATGATTAATGATTTCATTCAAACCAATACAAATCTATCAGATATTTAAAGCATTAAACACTTGCATTCAGTTTTTTAAGTTCCCTTTCTGACAGCAAGACTCTAGTTGTATACAGGCAGTTCCTGATTTACAAACACCCCACCTACAAACAACTCATAGTTTAGAACAGAGGTGAGACAACAGGAAGTGAGAGAAATCTACCTCTCAAAAGGGAAATTTACTCCTGAAAGAGTTATCATGGGGAAAAGGTGTCTCCACTGAAGGTTTAGTACCAATCCTTCTTTCAACAATAAGCCAAATTTTCCTTAATCAAATTATCACTGGGACAGAAAGTGAGGCAAAATGTTCTGAACAAGGGCACAGACGACAAAAGAAACACCACAGGGGTTTCTTTTGTCTATGCAACCCAAAAGATAGATAGATAGATAGATAGATAGATAGATAGATAGATAGATAGATAGATAGATAGATAGTAGGCCTGGGTAACAACGGAAAAATTTGTTTCTAAAATCGATTCGTTTTTTGGGGGTTTTTGCGTTTCGATATTTAAAAGAATTCCGAAATTTTTCTTTTAAAAAGTTCGATATTTACGAAATTTCGTAAATGTTAAAAAAATTACGAAACATTAACGAAACAAATACGAAATAATAACGAATCGATTCGTTAATGGCGGACGCGACCGCGCAATATGCTAAAAAACCTCCAAATGGGACAGGGGGAACTTCTGAAGCTTCCCTCTCCCTCTGTTGTTGACTGTTGGTGTGATATTATAATTTTTTTTCACTAATTAAACAAAAAACAACTATAAAACTTGCCCCAGACATGCGGAAATAATAACGAAACGACCTCAAAACAATAACGAAACGAATACATAACGAAATACGAAGCATTTACGAAACGAATTGAAAAATTCGTTTCGTTTTTAAGTTGCTCCAGAATGGTTCGTTATCGCTTCGTTAAAAAAAATAACGAATTTTTAACGAATTACGAATTAACGAAATGAAACCGCCCAGCCCTAATAGATAGATAGATAGATAGATAGATACACACACACACAGAGAGAGAGAGAGAGAGAGAGAGAGAGAGAGTTATAGGAGCCCCTGGGGGTGCAGTGTGTTAAAGTGCTGAGCTGCTGAACTCACAGACCGAAAGGTCGCAGGTTCAAATTCAGGGAGCAGAATGAGCTCCCGCTGTTAGCCCCAGCTTCTACCATCCTAGCAGTTTGAAAACATGCAAATGTGAGTAGATCAGTAAGTACTGCTCCAACGGAAAAGTAACAGTGCTCCATGCAGTCATGTCAGCCACATGACCTTGGAGATGTCTACGGACAATGCCGGCTCTTTGGCTTAGAAATGGAGATGAGCACCAACCCCCTGAGTTGGACATGACTGGACTTAATGTCAGGAGAAACGTTTACTTTTACCTTATTTGCAGTTATACTTTAAAAATTTACCTGTTCTGACCTAAAAGCAAATTCAACTTAAGAACAAACCTACAAAACCTATCTTGTTTGTAACTTTGGGACTGCCTGTACGACCCCTGTAATAAAGTAAAGTTTCTCCATCCCACAAATTAATCTCCTTCTAAAGATTCCAGTTTTTTCCTCCCCACTGTACCCCCTTTGAAGCAGGAACAGAAAACCTCTTCCACCAATGCCTAGACTGTAGTTGTTTTCTCCCTATTAATTGTGGGTCAGATTTTCATTTATTTATTAATTTCTGGGGGGAAAACATATATTTGAAAATTTGTAAATTGGGGCAATGCAAATTAAACCTCATTTGTAGTTTAAAAGTCAGACCTCCAAGCAAAAATAAATTCCCTTTGAATGCTTCTGATGTGAAGTGGCCTTCATCCTGAGGCTAACAGAGTTGAATCTAAACATAACTAAAAGAGTTTCAGAAAGAGAGACGTCTGGCATCAAACCAGTAACATTTGGATAGAAGGAGAAGAGGAGGAGGAGGATTGATGAGTCCACCCTCAAATTCTTGAATTTATGTCATGAGATACTTTCCAACTGTTCTGCTTTGACAGTGGGATTGTGAATTTGACAGTGGGGGGCTCCTTCAAAGTTGTGTGTCATTATATGGCACTTTAGAAAGGCCTTGTCACTGAATTTTCTTGGCAAGATTCATTCAAAGGGGGTTGCTTTTGCCTGCCTCTAAAACTGAGAAAATGTAACATGCCCAAGGTCATCCACTGGGTAACCACAGCTGAGTGGGAATTTGAACTGGGGTCTCTGGAACTCAAACCACTACACCATACTGGTTCTCACTGAAGCAAATTATATAAAATTAGTGTCAGCTCTCTTTTTAAAAATCCAGACTTCAAGCAACAAAAAAACTGCACCTATTAGTTCACTCTTTGGTGAGTGTAACAGTAGAAGGACAAAAGCACTTTAAGGGCAGATTTTTAATAGAATCAGGGGAGGGGCTTGGAGACTCTGGGGACCTTATAGGATGCATATTCCTCGCCCAAATCAAAATCAAAATACAGGGACTATTCCTTCATTTACCAGTCAAACTAAGCAATACACAGAAATCTTCTGTATAAACAGTCCTGTGATCCTTTCTTCTATCCTTTTTTTGCTAAAGACCTGCCACAGGAACTATTGATTTTCAGTACCAGAGCAGAAGTCAGTAGATTTGCTTAACCTTCTTCCCTTCTGCCATTTGTCCCCTCAAAATCATTCTCTCCAAATTGCTTTACATCTTCACACAGAGGAGAAAGCCTACAGAGATAATGTTAACCGCTCCTAGATAATTATACAGAATAATATACTGTTTATTTATCGCAATAACAATGGTTAATTGCAAAGTAAATTCCTAAAGTATAATAGTTTTGTGAGCCATGAATCCATTTGGAAATTAAGTCTAGCTTATGACAAAAATTTTAGAGCAGGAACAAAAGCAAAGCTTTGGGATAGCAACATGTCTTTAACAACAAAATTGTTCTACCCCTAACAGCTGTCTCCATTTCCCAGAGAGTAAATAATTATTCCTTTGTATTCCACAAATCTATAGCCCATAAAATATATATGCTTATAATAGCAGTAAAATAATAATCCATTGCCTCAAAAGAAAAGAAACTCATTCTTTTAATCCATTTAGTTGCCAATCCTAAGGTGCTTTCCACACAGCTGAATAAATCCCACATTATCTGCTTTGAACTGGAATAAATGGCAGTGTGGACTCAGGGTTCTTCTACACAACCCTATATCCCAGAATACCAAGGCAGAAAATTCCACAGTATCTGCTTTGAACTAGGTTATCTGAGTCCACACCCATATAATGTGGGATTTTCTGCCTTGACATTCTAGGATATAGTGTGGATGAGCCCTCTGATAACATGGGGTCCTTCCACGCAGCCCTATATCCCAGAATATCAAGGGAGAAAACCCCACATTATCTGAGGGTGGTTCCACACATACATTATTAACCCACGGAGCAGGTTTAAGAAACCCACTCCAAAGGGGATTTAAATCAGGCTTTCCCCTTTGGCTGTCCACATGCTATCCTGAATACTTCCAGGATAGCATGTGGCCACCCTCCCCCCGCCAAAAAAACCCCCCTTTAAAATAAAAAGGAAACTTACCAGAAGCCATTTGGGTTCTCTTCCTATCTGAGGGAACATACCAATGATGCCCCAAAACATAGGGAGATCCAGGAGCAATATATCCCCCCAGCCGCCGCCTTCATTTTGGGTGTCATTGGTATCAGAAAGAAGTTGAAGCCAGATGGCTCCTGGCAACTTTCCTTTTTATTTTAAAGGGTTTTGTGGGGGGTTTTGGGGAGAGGGCTGCAGCCCTCAGTTTTCCAGGCTGAATCAGCCTGGAAAACACGGGACTACTGCCTGGACTACCCCCTCAAAAGTCCAGAACTTTTGAGGAGCAGTCCAGACAGTAGAAGTAGTGGGTTTATTCCACGCCTTACAAGATAAATAAATAAATCTACTATCTAAGTAATTAGCTACAAACCAGGGTTTTCCTGGTTTGTCACGAATTAATTCGGGATTGTCCAGGGTGTCAAGTAATTAGCTACATTCCTGGTTTGTCACGAATTAATTCGGGATTGTCCAGGACATCATCTGGACAGCCCCTTCTTTATTGCTGGAGTTACCACAATAAAGAGCCTGTCTGGATGTCGCAAGCACTAATCCTGGGACCGACAGGTCTGTGTGTGGACTTTTTCTCAGGTCCCAGGTTATTTTGTTCTACCTATTAAACCCACAAGTTGGTGCTGTCCGGAAGCACCCTGAGGGCCCTTCCACACAGCCTTATATTCCAGCATATCAAAGCAGAAAATCCCACATTATCTGAGTGTGGACTCAGATTACCCAGTTCAAAGCAGATATGGTGGGATTTTTCTGCCTTGATATTCTCAGATATAGGGCTGTATAGAGGGGCACCCAGTTCAAAGCAGATGTTGTGGGATTTTCTGCCTTGATATTCTGGGTTATACAGTGGCGCGAAAAGTATTTAGTCAGGTGTCCTTCAATAGCTCTTTGGCCGTCACCATAGTGGAATTTGGAGTGTGACTGTTTGAGGGTGTGGACAGGTGTCTTTTATACTGATTACAAATTCAAATGAGTAATGAGTGGAGGACAAAGGAACCTCTTAAAGAAGAAGTTACAGGTCTGTGAGACCCAGAAATCTTGCTTGTTTGTAGGTGACTGTGCTGGTACAGCTGTACCAAAAGCACCAACTTTATTTGCTTGTATTAAGTGTTTGCTTGCAGCCCAAGGCTTGGGATTCTGCAGAAGGGTGGCTTCCTGTTAAAGTTTGCAGTTATAGGGCAGGCCCCCTGTCCATCATCGTTAAGTTTGGTTCCGCCCCCTGTTCAGGACAATTGAGAAGGGAAGGGAGCCATTTTCAGTCAGTCACAGCAAGGAAAGTCAATGTACAGGATGTGTACAGACTTTCTCCTGTAGAAAGGCTTCAACCCTTAAGACCTCCCGGGGGAGAACAGTCTTAAGAGCATCTAAAGATTCCCAAAGGTTCCCAGGGAAACAGCTTTACATCCCTGAGGAATTTCGGAGGGAATAACAGCTTTAAACATCAAGAATTCCAGCTAAGTGACTACAGGCCTACTGGTAGGTCCACTCAGTTTTGAGACGCAGTTCAGCCCGGTAGTGGATCCACATCAGTTAGGTTTAGGATCACAGTTAGCCTGGGAGAAGTTTGGAAAGGGATTTTCCTTTAGAGTAAAAGCAACAGTTAGAAGCCACCAGTTGCACAAAGCCTGGAAGCATTTGTTTAACCTTTTGAAGACAAAAGAAGTTTCTGTTGATTGTTCACCAATAAAAGACTTTGTTATATTTCACAAGCCCTCTAAAGACTGTTTATGGTGAAAATCCTTAAGAATTTCTCTTCGGGCCCCCTGGCTTCCCGCTGGGCTAAAGTTGCACGTCCTGTTTAAAAAGCGATTCGTTTCAAGCCCAGCGCGCAACAGAACAGTGACCAAATACTTATTTTCCACCATAATTTGCAAATAAATTCGCTAAAAATCAGACAATGTGATTTTCTGGATGTGTTTTCTCATGTTGTCTCTCATAGTTGAGGTCTACCTATGATGTCAATTACAGGCCTCTCTCATCTTTTTAAGTGGGAAACTTGTACAATTGGTATCTGACTAAATACTTTTCCCCCCACTGTATGGCTGTTTGGAAGGACGCTAAATCTATAAATCTTAAAGGATTATCTGAGACATCCATCCAAACCAGTGGGATTTTTTTTTAAAAAAAATCTTGCATAGAAATGCTAGATAGGAGCAATTCTCAATTACAGTAGAACGCTACATGAAAATGTATTCCACATGATTAACCACCATTGTGTGAATAGAAAGTGTATGGGTGTCTCCCCTGCCTTTCCCCTCCCTGGCTGTCCATGTATTGGAAGAAAGGAAAGAGCCTGCTACGCATGAGTAGCCTCCTCCCTTGATGTGGAACCCAGCAGGATCACATTTGTGGTCTTCCATCCATATTACTGTGACAGAGTAATTTCACTAGCAGCCGCAGTGACAACAATGCAGACATACTGCCTTCTACCATGAGGATATTTGAAAAAAAGAAAAGAAACAGTATGATAGGAAAATAGTGAGGTTTATAGCAAGGCTCCTGTAATGTATGGAAAAGTTAATCTTTCACTCCACGCTTCTGACAGGCTAGGTTATCATGTCTGTAAAACACATTATACACCATTTTACCAATCCACCGAGCCACTGATGGCTTCTAAAAAGACACAGTAGTAATAACAGTGATAGTGAATCTTGCCTGGGTTTTTTTTCTTCCTGACTATATTTCATCTCTGTTGCTCGAACATTACCCAGGAAATACTTATTACTTTCCTATGTACTCATCTTCATCTTTCCCCATCAGTCTCAGTTAGTGTATTTCTTCCGAGATGATTTCTGCTCAGACTTTCGATGAGACTGCAAAGGAGACAAAGTATTGTTCTGCAAAGCAAATTAAGAACTATTTCTAGAGTGATGGGTATGTAGGTGTAAAAAGAGAATATATCAGGCAATAAGCGACAGGAAGTGCTGGGAGTGAGACACCGGGGCTCTTCAGTGGTGGCTGCATCATAGAGTTTATATCTGCTATTAAGCAGTTCATGTGGCCTTTTATTCAATTTTCTTCTATGCAAAATGAGAAAGATAATGCATCCTGAAGTCATAGCACCAGCCTTATTGTATATAAAAATGCAAATACAAAAGCAGCGTGCTTCTGGATTTTTTCAAGCATGTCTATTTTGGAGCTGTATTAGACTCATAATTTCTAATAGAACAGGACTCAAATCCAGAGGAGCATGCACAAGGCTCAAGTAAAAGCGTAATAATTGGGTCATTTATTTATTGTGTCAGAAGGAAATTCCTGACCTCTAGCCAGAATTTTCAGCAGTCTAGGCCAGCCCAAGAAATTGAGCCACCCCAAATATTTAGGCACCTGAGGCAAAAAAAGTAATCTTCACAAATGCCTTTCTTCTTCCCTGCCAGTAAAATAATAATAATAATAATAATAATAATAATAAGAAGAAGAAGAAGAAGAAGAAGAAGAAGAAGAAAAGAAGAATTGAAATCATAAGAATTGAAATAATAAGAATTGAAAAGTCGACAACAGATCCCAAATGTAGACTCTGCAAGGAAGCAGATGAAACAATACATCACATCTTCAGCTGCTGCAAGAAGATCGCGCAGACAGACTTCAAGCAGAGGTATAACACCGTTGCTCAGATGACTCATTGGAACTTGTGCCACAAATGCCATCTCCCTGTGACAAAGAACTGGTGGGATCACAAGCCGGAAAAAATTACAGAGAATGAACATGCCAAACTCCTCTAGGACTTCCGAATTCAGACAGACAGAGTTCTGGAGCACAACACTCCTGACCTCACAATCATGTTTTTAAAAAAGTATGGATCGTCAATGTCACAATCCCAGGTGACAACAGGATTGCAGAGAAACAACAGGAAAAGCTGACACGAGTCTTTAGGAAGAGCTTGAAAACTTGGTTGTTCCAGTGTGCCTTCAATTGCCCTATCAGGATGCACAATATCAGATGTTTCCTTTTGCCTAACAGCACAACCAGCTAAAATCTAGTCATTCCTTTCCTAAGATCATCCAGGGAGACCCTGCTCATTGTTCCCCCATTGTTGCAATCGTGTCTGGTGGGGACAAGGGACAGGGCCCTTTCTGTGGTGGCCCCCCAGCTATGGAACTCCCTCCCAAGTGAAATTAGATACGCTGCATTCCTCTTGACCTTCCAGAAACAAGTAAAATCCTGGCTATGGGATCAGGCCTTTGTAGATTAGGCTAGCTGGCTGACGTGGCGACTCATACAGAACTGATGGACTACCCTTGGATGATGATTTAAACCAGTGACCACTGACTGCTTCATTGTTTTTATATTGTTTTATATTGCTATATACTGTTTATACTGTTTTATACTGTTATATAGCTGTTAAATTGTATATTTATGATTTTGATGTGGGCGCCATGGGGTGCCGATTTGTTAGCTGTCCTGAGTCCCTCTGCGGAGGTTGAGATAGGACGGGATATAAAAGCCCCAAATCAATTAATCAATCAATCAATCAATCAATAATAAAGAGGATAGACAAAATCCTGATATAACTGCAGCATGACTAGATGTGAAAAGTAGGAACAACTACTATGTAGTGTGAAATCAAGAATAACTCAACATTTAGTGGATTCATTGTTAGAAGGTCAGCTGCTGTCCTCTCCTTTTTGCCTAGTATTTTATTCGTGTTGTATTTTGAAATGGTCATATGACTAGTCAAATAAATAAATTATTATTACAGTGGATCCATTGGTCATCTGAAGGAGCCCAGTGTTTCACATAAGATTGCAAATGTAGCATCCTTGTCATGTTTTGGGGCTCTTGGAATCAGGTATTGCAAGAAATCAGTTCAGAAAGACTTTTTGGTAGGTGACAGATTTGATCACTCAGCTCTATCCTTTTTGGAATTATATTGCTACCACCACCCCCACACACATAAACAGTGCCATTCTTGAATTCCTAATTCCATGAGCCAAAGTGATATTTCCATGCCAGAAAGTAGTCAGTGCAGCAAGGATCAGACTGTTAGCAGAAGCAGTCTGTCTATTTTTTGCAAAACTTCCTGAATCTGTTTTATGTAATGTATTTAGGCGATTGGGGAAAGACGTTAGCAAGCTTGAACTGATTTAAAGGACAGCAACAAGCTTAATGAAGACATTAATATGTGTGATATATGGAAAGGGCAGACAGATGACAGCCATCATTATGTTCTCAGCATCCGTGATATTTTCTGAAGATTTGTTCTTTTCCCCTACCTCTAGCTAAATCTGGCTCTAGAGTACCCAACAGCTGTGTCAAACTCATAAACATTATGTGCAATCTTCCAAATAAAGTACAAGTCACAAGCAGCTGATCATTTTGGATTCATCTTGAATGTTGTCATCTTGACTGTTTAATCATGTGACAGATGAACTCTAACTGGCAATTCCACAAGAGGAAGGAAAATATTCTTCTTTCTTATAATTGAGTAGCAACTTTAAGCTGTTGGCATGAATAGGTGGTTCTGACACAGTCCTAGGGTGGGCCTTGCATATTTTTTAAAAAGCTTTAATTCATTCAGATGCTACTTAGTTTCATCCAGTTTTCCTGTAACATATTAGGCCTAATGTAGGTTCTATTGCGAATTACGTGTTTCAGTCAGGTCCAATGCAGAATACACAATAACATTGCACCCAGGCAAGAGGGAAAAAAGAATAGAAAAACTTTACACTTATCAGCAGAGTTAAAACATAAACTTGCAATGTTGCAAACAAAAATCAAACAGTGCAACATACTTACATAGTCCTAAGAAATACAGAATAAGGCTCTAGCTCATCCCCTGTTTGGGTATCAGCCAGCACGTCAATGACTTAAATCTAGAAATAGTTTTTTAAGATCTACAGAGACACTCGCTGGAACACCTCAGCAAGCGAGAGTCCAAAAGTGGCAGGCTCAAACCCAGAACCTCAACCAATGGCTGATACCAAATGAGAGACTCCCCCCTGGGCACACAGAAGACTGGGCGACTTGGAAGGCGCTGAACAGACTGCGCTCTGGCACCACGAGATGCAGAGCCAACCTCAGAAATGGGGCTACAAAGTGGAATCCTCGACATGCGAGTGTGGAGAAGAGCAAACCACTGACCACCTGCTGCAATGCAACCTGAGCCCTGCCACATGCACAATGGAGGACCTTCTTGCAGCAACACCAGAAGCACTCCAAGTGGGCAGATACTGGTCAAAGGACATTTAATCAACTACCAAACTCACAAATTTTGTATTTTGTCTGTTTGTTTGCTTTGTTCTGTTAGAAATGTAATATAATGGACTGGTTGCCCTGACACAACAAATAAATACCCCTCCAAATGAGAGAGCAGTAGAAATGATTGAGCAAAATGCCTGAGCAAAGGCTCCTCAGAGCAAAAGCTGAACTGTATTCTAAAACCCATACAGTTATACCCCACCGGGTGTGGACCAAACTTACTAGTTGACCTACATTAGCAGCTGCACATAATAATCAACAGTATAAGGTTTTCTTTAACACACACACATACTTGATCCTGTTACAACTTACTGTAACAGGTTCTTGTGCCTCTCTCTCCCTTTCTTCCTCTCCTCTCCTTCTTTACCTTTATTTTTATCTTTCCTTCTTTCTTCCTCTCTTTTTTTATTTGTCTCGTGACCCTCTCTCCTTCCTTCCTTCTCTCTCTCTTGCTTACATCGCCTCTCCTTCTCTCTCCTTTTCTTTTCTCTTTCACCTCTTTCCACCCCTTCCCCGTTCTCCCCTATATTTCTTTCTCAGCCTCAAAGTAAGGGAATTGTGACAGTACAATCTGGACAACCATGATAGTTTTGGCCTAGGATTTCCAAAATCCAGGTTTGGTTTGAAGTAACTTCAAACCAAACCTGGATTTTGGAAATCTTAGGCCAAAAATCAGAGCAGCCTCCTCCTTTTTTTTTTCTTTTTCCCCCCAACTTTTTATTTATTGTAGCTTTAACATATTCAGTGTTTAAACATTCTTATCTTATTACTTCCCATTAACAAATTGTACAGAACATGTATGTCTTGATACCTATAATATTTCATATTCCTGCTTCATTACATGTTGACCAATCACCCAGTGCTGACCCTTCACCCCAGACCAGCCAATTACGATACTTTTTTCCAAAAATCAGTTGTTTCTATTACAGGTTTGGTTCCCTTACCTTCTATATATACATATTCTATGAATTTCCCTCAAATCTTCCCAAAATCATCTTTTTATTTGATAATCCTCTTTTAACCTTAATGTTTCCTGTCAGTTTATCATTTATTGTGATGTCCAAGATCTCCCTATACCACTCTTCCAATTGGCACTCCCCTCCTTCTTTCCATTTTTTAGCTATTAACAATCTTGCTGCTGTTACCAAATTGGCAATTAATTATTTTAGTTCTTTTGGTATTTTAACATTATCAATAAATGACAGCAGTGTTATCTTTATTTGGGTGATTCTTCTTATTTCTTGAAATACATTTTCCCAAAAATTTTGAACAAATTTGCAAGACCACCACATGTGTATATATGTGCCAGAGCAGCCTCCTCCTAAAAAAGAAAATTTCTCATCCACATCCCTGTTCAAGTCTGCAAATTCATCCCTCCTCTTAAGCATATACAGGCAGCCCCCAAGTTGCAAACGAAATAGGTTGTGTAGGTTTGTTCTTAAGTTGAATTTGCATGTAAGCCAGAATATGTACATTTTAAGTGTAACTCCTGCCACACACACACACACACACACACACACACATTTTGAATAGTATGGGGAAGGGTTAACATCCTTGTGGTGTTTGTTTTGCTGTCTGTGCCCTTGTTCACAATATGTCACCTCATTTTCTGTTCCTGTGAGAATTTGATTTTGAAAAAAAAATGGAAAAAAGGATTGGAGATATAGATTCAGTGGAGACACTTTCCCCCTTGATAACCCTTTCAGGAGTGAACTTCCCTTTCGAAGGATAGATCCCTCTCTCTCCCTGTTGTCTCAGTCCCGTTCTTAACTAGGAGTCATTTGTATCTCTGGGATGGCCTGCAATCTGAAGAACAACATCGTCACACAAATGTGGACAGTCCTCAGGGATGAAAGTTATGAAGTGGCAACAAAAATAATTTTATGGTTTGGGGACACCACAACATGAGGAAGTTAAGGTTAAGGCAGTTAAGGTGTGTCGAGCTATATTATTTCTACAGTGTACATACATCTTAAGTTCCAAGTATGTTGGGATCTGTTTTCTCCGCAGCATGTATAATTTTTATAAACTTCAGCTATGCTTACCCTTATTCCACATTTTCCGTGAGCTTATTTTTATTTTGTATCAAAAGCATTGCATAAATTAGTATAAAACTAGAAAAAATAAAAAGCGGCTAAATATATTTTGACCAAAAACGGGCAACAGCAATGGCATTGTCTGTAGCCTCCATCAATTCCTACTCTGTACATGAGGCAGGGCATAGTAGACAAGCATACAGATGGGGAGTTGTCTGTTCTGCTCCACAGTCACACAAGGTTTTGTATAAAAACTGATAAAAATAGAAGGACTAAATATCTTTTGACCAAAAATGAACAACAGTGACTGCATTGTCTGTAGCCTCAAACAATTCTTCTTCTGTATATGAGGCAGGACATTGTGGACAAGCATCAGATGCAAAGTTGTCTGTTCTCCTTCACAATCACAGAACCTGAAGGCTTGTTTTAGGTAGTACCATTTTGCCAGGTTGTCTTTTGATCTGCCCACTCCTCTTCTGAGTCTATTCAAGGACTTCCAAGTTGCCCGTTCTTGGATTGCCCTGGAGGAGGACACGGAAAGAGCCTCCTCGAAGACCGAGTAAATACAGTCGAGTGTTCCCCGGGCAACGTTTCTCATAAACGGCTAATCTTTCAAATTCCAAACACATTGCTTTTTAAACATTTGAAACATTTCCTGAGCTAAATTGTGCCAAATATTGACTAGTACACATAAAAGAACTATCAGATACCTTCCTGGCAATTTTGGCTTGTCCTTGTCAATCTGCTCATCAGTGTTGTTCATTTTCATGAATAGAAAAATGTTACCCTGTCAGTGACTTAATTTTTGCTCCTTACTGTATGTACTCCCAACATGAATTATACAGCAATACTTCTTAGTCTCAAACTTGGCATAATTCCATATTCATATATTTACACAGGCATGGCTGATGATAAGTATCCATTTCTATTTACTTTCTGAGGTACAAATGATACATTTTTCTTCAATTCTGATGAAATGTGAGAATCTACTTTAAATTTAATCCATAATGTAAATCTTCCAGGGCTTCAGTTCAGGCATCAAATTAATTTCACTACTCCCTGGGTTAAACCAGCAATTTTCTTCATAATGAATTGGTTAAGACATCTGACTACACCGTTCATTAACTATGCTTGATCTAAATCTGTCACATTTTGCCTGGCTTAAACTTTTTTGGAGAAGGGCTGGGAGGGGGGAGGATCAAAAAATACCTGAATTATATTCACAAATCAACCAACGTACACACTGACATTAAGAGCAATGTTATAGGCTGTTTCTTAGGTGTGCATAATGGCCTTTTTCCTTGTATCTAGATTGATGATTTTAATTAACCTTGTAGCAAGGAAATATAACCACAATTGTGCATGGATTGAATCTGGTGGCAAAGAAAAAAAGCGGATGATGTCAGAAACCTACCAAGCATTCATTGTAGAGAAACTCATTTTGCTTTTGCCAAAGGGACAAGAACTACATCATTTGCTCTGCTGCAAAGTGCCGTTAGGAAGGGACCGTTTTTATCAAAGAAGAGGCAGGAGACAAAGCATTACTCAACCTTTCATCTACCATCTGTTTAAACACTTCAGCCTTCCTCCCTCATTGCCACCAGACAATAATCCATAAATGTTTACAACTAGTATTGTTGACGGCTTTCATGGCTGGAATCACTGGGTTGTTGTAGGTTTTTCAGGTTGTATGGCCATGTTCTAGAAGCATTCTCTCCTGACGTTTAGTCTGCATCTATGGCAAGTATCCTCAGAGGTAGTGAGGTCTGAGTTGTTGTAGGTTTTTCTGGGCTATATGGCCATGTTCTAGAAGCTTCTCTCCTGACTTTTCGCCTGCATCTATGGCACCCCCTTGGGGAGAGCGGTATATAAATAAAGTTTTGTTGTTGTTTTGTTGTACTGTTAGGTGCAGGGGCGGCTCAACCCATTACGCAAAGTAAGCATTTGCAGTATAGTTGATTTTGCCAAGGGGCACTCTTGAGGCGCTCTTGGGGGAAAATAGACCTTGACATATGTGAGTTGTAGTTACTGGGATGTATAGTTCACCTACAATCAAAGAGCATTCTGAACTCCACCAATGATGGAATTGAACCAAATATGGCTCCCACGATGAACAGAAAATATATATCAGTGATTGTTTGGGGGGGGGGTGTCAAAATACTGTTTGCTTACCGTTGAAAATTACCTAGGGCCGCCTCTGCCAATGTGGGAGAAAGAACTCTTGTCTGTTGGAGCCAGGTGTGAATGTTTCAATTGGCCATCTTGATTAGCATTTGATGAGCTTACAGTTTTTAGGTGGACTTGTTCCTGCCTGGAAAAATCCTTTGTTGAGAGGTGATTAGGTGTTCCTGATTGTTTCTTGTCTGGAGTTCCCCTGTGTTTGAGTTTTTATTTCCTGTTATAATTTTAGAGTTTTATTTACTACTGGTAGCCAGATTTTGTTCATTTTTATCCCTGAATTTATTGTTGAAGGCTTTCATGGCCAAAATCACTGGGTTTTTTGGGCTGTATGGCCATGTTCTAGAAGTATTCTCTCCTGACGTTTATAATAGTAAATAAAGAAGAAAACTCACAGGGGAACTCCAGACACGAAATAATCAGGAACAGCTCTCAATAAAGGATTCCCCCAGGCAGAAACAAACCACCTAAAAACTGTCAGGCCATCAAATGCTAATCAAAGTGGCCAATTGAAACATTCACACCTAGCTCCAGCAGATAATAGTTCTTTCTCCCACCCTGGACTTTACACATATATATAAACCCAATTTTCCTTGAACAAGCCACATAAAAACTGTCAGCCCATTAAATGCTAATCAAGGTGGCCAATTGAAACATTCCCACCTAGCTCCAACAGACAAGAGTTCTTTCTCCCACCCTGGACTTTCCACATATATATAAACCCAATTTTCCTAGTTTCCAACCAATCTCACAACCTCTGAGGATGCCTGCCATAGATGCAGGTGAAACGTCACGAGAGAATGCTTTTAGAACATGGCCATACAACTCGAAAAACCTACAACAACCCAGTTTACAACTAGATTCAGATTTTAATTCACAGCAGATTCACCACCTTGTTGACATCCGAACCCCAAGCCTTCAGTGGTAGCTGATGCAGAGGACAATACTTTGCTTTCTTCTGTGCCCCATTAATGTGATATACAACTCTATTGCCCAAATGCCATGGAGAAAATGTTTCTGACTATAAAAGTTGCTTGTGGTTCCAGTTCTATTAAAACAGTCTTAGTTTCTTCTTAGAGATCAACTTCAAACATTAGCATGCACCAAAAAGAAAAATAAGTAAGTGATCTCTTGTACCCAGGTCATGAATCTTCACATGGTGGAAATGTGCAAGTGCTGCTTCAAACATAACTGAGAAGTTGGGAGGGGAAAAAATATTCACAATTCCTTCTTGCATGCTACCAATGTCTGATGCTCTTCTGAATAATAATATCCAGTCAATTTGTCTGTAAACCAAGACCTGATCCATTACGGAAGTAGGAGAAGATAAGACTTTAATCACTCCCTTGTATGGGGGAGATGAGAAATTATTTGTATTAGATTATTTACATTTGATAAAATATGATCTAGTAGAGAAGAATATACAGATTCAAAATAATGAGGTGAAAAGCTTAGATTTCCATACAAGAAACTCAGTTTTTTTTAGAAAAGAAAACACTCATAAGATGTATGATAGCTTAGCTACACACCTACTGGCATTTCTTATTGTTTATATCGTTAGATAACCAATAAGATGCCATATGTGTTTCTGACAGGTGTCCTTGCCTACAGATATATGTCCAATATAATGATGCTTGGGGCCAAGGAGATTGATGGTATGGTAGCAATAACAACCATCTTTCTTTTGCTCAGGCGGTGAATATATGTCCTCGTCATGCTCATGTAGGCTCATCCAAATTAATCATTAAGACGAGGTGCAATAAGTTCTAGGGTGGGAGGATATTACTCAGATCCACAAGCTGTTCTCATCTAGCACTTTCCGGTCAACTCATCTGATAGCTCTCCAGAGAACTAGTGAGGTCTAAGGGACAGAATGCAAATCCCATATCAGTCATGAACAAAGCATTGCTGTCCATCAATATTCAGTCACCATCCATTTTCTTTTTTAAAAAATGAATATGATATCAAATACAAACTTGTATTTGATATCATGTACATGTACAAATAAGGTAAAAATCACAAAAAGCTTTTTGGCAGAATAAGCTGATGTTATATAGTGCTGTAGCTTGACCTTAGACTGATTTGCCCGGTTTTACAGAAATGTTGACCCATGACTCCAAAACTCCCACACTTCAAGGAGCTTTCCTTCAAATAATTGTTTATGGAATGGCACTGCTACAATCTTGATTCAGTGCACCTTTTCTCGACAGTAAATGTGATAGCCAGTGTGGCATAATAGAGCAAGGCTGAACAGTTTGTGATCCACCAAGCACAGGTGGATTGCAACTCTAAGGCTGATAGAAATTGCTGCCCGACAAAATCTGGAAGTCCTGGGATAGAGTTTTGTAATAGGACTTGGGAAACCCAGGTTTGAGTTTCTACTGAAGTCTATAAATCCCAGCAACTACAACTCCCAAATGTCAAGATTCTATTTTCCCCAAACTCCACCAGTGTTCACATTTGGGCATATTGAGTATTCATGTAGAGTTTGGTCCATATCCATCAGTGTTTGAGTGCACGGTGATCTCTGGATGTAGGTGAACTACACCTCTAAAACCAAAGGACACTGCCCACCAAACCCTTCCAGTATTTTCTGTTGGTCATGGGAGAACTGTGCGCCAAGTTTGGTTCAATTCCATTGTTGGTGGGGTTCAGAATGCTCTGATTGTAGGTGAACTATAAATCCCAGCAACTACAACTTCGAAATGACAAAATCATTTTTTTTAGTGAAAGACATACATTTGGTTGTTAGGCATCTTGTATCCAAATTTGGTGTCAATTCATCCAGTGGTTTTTGAGTTCTGTTAATCCCACAAACGAACATTACATTTTTCTTTATATAGATTTATTTACCATATTTATATACTGCCTTTCTCAGCCTGAAGGCCATTCAAGGCATTTTACAGTCGGCAATCAATGCCCCCAACAACATAAAATATAATGAAAAACATTACCATATTATATAAGCCATATAAAAACAGTAGAAACAATAAAAACACAAGTCCTCAACGTCATGCTATTAAAATCATTTCTCAGTCACATCGTCCGATCGGTCAGTGGATCTAAATTAGCCTGTTAAACTGCATTTGCAAATGCTTGCTCAATAAGCCAGGTTTTAACTCTTTTCGAAATGTTAGAGGGGCCGATGTGATATCCCTAGGGAGGGCATTCCATAGCCGAGGAGCCACCACTGAGAAGGCCCTGTCTCTCGTTCCTGCCAATTGCATCTGCAAAGGAGGCAGGACAGAGAGCAGGGCCTTCCCAGATGATTTTAAGCTCCTAGTTGGTTCATAGGGAGAGATACGTTCGGACAGGTAAACTGGGCCGGAACCCTTTAGGGCTTTAAAGGCGAAAGCCAGAACTTTGAATTGTGACCGCTAGCAAACTGGCCGCCAGTAGAGTTGGAGCAACAGAAGGGTAGTATGCTCCCTGAGCATTTTTCTCACAGAGCTATGAGAGTAAAATGAGAAGAACCATGTATGACTCCATGAATTTATTGAAGCAAAGGTGAGATAGAGATAGCACTGGTATCTACAGTTTCACTTATCCATGTTAAACAAAATATGTGTTTCCAGGCCTGTTAAGGTCCTCCTTCATGACTGTACGGTAATCTTATGCCAGAAGTCCTTCATTTCAATAGGGTTCACTGTTATTCACAATCTGGAGTGTTTATGTGAAGTCCAAGAACATATGCCCTGTGGATATGGTGGTGTGTATATTTTTTTGAAGAGGGTGATATTCTCCTCCCTCTCTTCACACATCCAAAACCTACCCTCCGCCACCCCCTGGATCAGTTTAGTACATTGTTGGTGGAGAACATTAAGGATTAGAGAAGCGACTGGTTATACTGTCATCATCTATTGCAACCTCTGGAAGATCCCAGCCTATCTCAGTGGAAGCTTCATCATTCCATGTCTGACTATGGAAATATTGATGGACACTTCTCTAATCCCCTCCCTTTCCCTCCTCCTCCTCCTCTCTCTCTCTCTCTCTCTCTCTCTCTCAAAAGCACAGACCCAATGTAATGGCTTGGGATGTTGGGGGGGGGGGAGGAGGTAATTTACTATGTTCTGTTGATGGTGAGAGAAGAGACACAGCAGAGTTCCACTCAGAGAATTTTATACTGTTTTCAAACATTTAAGAAATTGTATTGTTGAAGGCTTTCATGGCCAGAATCATTGGGTTGTTGAAGGTTTTTTGGGCTGTATGGCCATGTTCTAGAAGCATTCTTTCCTGATGTTTCACCTGCATCTGTGACAAGCATCCTCAGAGGTTGTGAAGTTTGTTGGAATCTGGGAAAATTGGGTTTATATATCTGTGGAAGCTCCAGGGTGGGAGAAAGAACTCTTGTCTGTTGGAGCTAGGTGTGAATTGGCCACCTTGATTAGTATTTGACGGCCTGACAGTACTAAAAAAAACTCTAAAATTCTAACAGTAAATAAAGAACAAAATTCAAACACAGTGGAACTGCAGGCAAGAAACAATCAGGAACACCTAATCCCCTCTCAACAAAGGAGTTTCCCAGGCATTAACAAGATTCCCCCAGTCACTGTCAAGCCATCAAATGCTAATCAAGGTGGTCAGTTGAAACATTCACACCTAGCTCCAGCAGACAAGAGTTCTTTGTCCCACCCTGGTCATTCCACAGATATATAAACCCTTTTTTCTAGTTCCAACAGACCTCACTTCCTCTGAGGATGCTTGCCACAGATGTAGATGAAATGTCAGGAGAGAATGCTTCTAGAACAGGGTCATACAGCCTGAAAAACCTTCAACAACCCATTTAGGAAATTTGCTATCCATTGATTGAATTTAGTGGAAACTCCACCTATGAGCTGCATATTCGAATCATAGAATAATAAAACTGGAAGAGACCACATGGGCCATCTAGTCCAACCCCCTGCCATGCAGGAAAAGCATGATCAATTAATCTGTAGCTCCAGACAAGTGCATATTTAGAAGGAGCTCCCTTCCTGAAATCATCAGGGTTTACTTCAAAGGAAGCACATTTGGACTCATACTGTATCATGCATCCTAACTGTAGTCCCATCTACATATAATGCAGTTTCATAATAATATGAGTCTACACTGCCATATATTGCTGTTCAATGCAGTTAAACTGCATTATGAAACTACATTATATAGCAGTGTAGATGGGGCATGTATCCCCATCCTCCTCTTTTTCCCTCCCTCCTCCTCCTCCTCCTCCTTCTCTGAATAATATTATTCTTTTTCTTAAGGTTAACATCAAACAGAGCTCTGAGACCAGGGCATATAATGCTATGTTGTGCATATGGTTTATTGCTTATAAAAAGCAAAATATGAGTTTACTGCAGAAAAGCATTGCTTTTAAATATAAACTTTTCATTTTTAATGATGACTCAATTTTAAGCTGCGTAGAGGAGTTAATGTCAAGATGTATATTTTCCTAATAACAACCAACATTAAAGTGCATTGCAAAAAGTTGCCATACTGAGCACTGCCAGCAGGAGCAATAATTAAAGAGAAGAAAGCACATCATATCCCAGTGAGTTAGAGCAGAATACTCCAGGAACTCATTATATCAATACTGAAGCAGCAGGTTATTAACTAACTAAGTAACAGTAATCTTTGCATGGAAGAAGCCAATGGAATATTGAAGATTAGGGGGAAAAACACAGAACTCTAGACCAGAAGAAAAGTCAATACTATCTCTTTTTAAACCTTTATTTACATACTGAGCATTAGCCTCCCACGTAAACACTGGTAATGAACAGGAGCTGATTAAACTGTACATAATGAATATTCATGAAATCACCTGGACTTTCATGTAAATTGTATTCCTTGGAATGTGACGCTCCGTGAATAATAACACTTCCAACTCTTGCCAAGGCAGCCAAAGAAGGTCATGACATACGGATGAGAGTTATCTAAATTATAATGGAATCTTATACTTACATTCCATTAAATCCCAGTGACCTTAACTGCCAGATAAATGATGACAGGACAGCAATCTTTGACATTTTTTATTGTGTCAGAAGTGAATTGAGAATATACTGCAAGTTGCTTTTGGTATGAGAGAATTGGCTGTCTGCAAGGACGTTGCCCAGAGGACGCCCGGATGTGTTACTATCCTGTGGGAGGCTTCTCTCATGTTCCCACATGGGAAGCTGGGGCTGACAGATGGGAGCTCACCCCATCTTGCAGATTCAAACTGCTGATCTTTAGGTCTTCAGGTCAGCAGTTCAGCTGGCATAAGGGTTTAACCCATTGCACCACCATGGTTCCTATCAATCTTTGATACAAAAAGAAACATTTTCAAAGACTGATATAAAAATCTAAGCATTATTGGATAGGAGAATTGCTTTAATAACTTTAATGTAGCAAATCAGTTGTCAACATTTAGATAATAATAATAATAATAATAATAATAATAATAATAATAATAATCTTTATTTATATCCTGCCACCATCTCCCTGAAGGGACTCGGGCAGCTTACAGGGCACTCCAGGGTGCACACATAACATACAACAGGTTTAAATGATACAAAAGTCACATGAAATTATAACAACAACCCCCACCAACACATGTAGCATAAGATCAAAATAATACAATTTTAAAACAACAATAGATAAAACTAACTGACATCAATTCACAAGGTGCCAAGTGTCAGCTTCATATGGTTTAACCTATGTACGGATGAAATGTTCTGTACATCTTTTATCCTTTTTTTAAAAAAAACAAAGATTAATTGTCATACTTTTTAATATATCAATCAACTAATTAACTAACTAATACAACAGCATCTCAAACGAAGTGATGGCTTGAAGATATCTTGAAATTATGACAACTTTGTTTACTAAAGTTACTTGTCTTCTGCCTATATCATCACTTGAGAGGCCCCTCCCCCTTCTGGCACCAACGGCTACTCTGGCCAGAGAGAAGACAGAGGGGAGCAGAAGACATTTCCATCTTGTCTTTACTAATAATATAATATAGTATATTGTATATACATATAATATTTATAATATTATAATGTAATACAATATAATACTAGTAATAATAATTCAATATTATAATTATAATTATATATTTAATTACATGTAATATTACTAATAATATTACAATATAATGGTATAGTGCAATATAGTAATATATACTGATATTGTACTTTGCTAATAATATAATATATTGTATGAAAATATATATTGTAAGCCGCTCTGAGTCCCCTTCGGGGTGAGAAGGGCGGCATATAAATGCCGTAAATAAATAAATAAATAAATAAATAAATAAATAAAGAAGTGTCAGATAATGTATTTGCTGTGGGAGAGCTGTGATCCTAAATGCACTGCCATGATCTAGAGGTTGACAGCTGACAGTTGCATGAAGAGCATGCCTAGGTAGTTAACCAAGGCTCTAAGTTAAATAGAAAATATTGTTATGTATAGTTAAAGCATTCAAGGGTCCAGGCAGTACCTTTAATGCTCAGATTCTGGTTTTCTAAAGAAGCACCTGCATCTCAGGGACTCCAAAATAGCACTATTAGACTCTTGCAAGGAGAGCAAAAGTAAAACCAGAAGAGGAAGATGGGGGTGAAATATATGAACTCTGAGACACATCTAAATCAATTCTGTGCTGAAGCCATGGTTGCAGTCTAAGAGAAACTTTTAGATACAGCAAATGCAGGTCCTTTGCCCATTCCTGCTTATCATAACAAATCCCTTTGTGTCTCTTTTTAAGGACAGAGTCTCGATCATGGGTATCAATAGGAGCCGCCGGTGACAAATGAGTTTAACCCTTGTGCCAGCGGTACTGAAGACCGACAGGTCAGAGCAGGCCCGTAACCAGGATTTCGATTTGGGGGGGGCTGAGTTTTTCGGGGGGTGGGGGCTGAGTCTGAGTGAAAGAGGGTCTAGCCTAGCAAACCTTTTGTATCATTACCCCAATACCCCCATGCATATGGGATATATTAAGTATGGTGATCAGATAATGATATGAATAAACATAACAGTTTAAATAATGCACCAGTAAGGCCTTTTCTGGAACCACCATGAGAATTTGGGGGGGGGGATGAAGCCCCTCAACCCCCCCCCCGGCTACATGCCTGGGTCAGAGGTTCAAATCCAGGGAGAGCACGGATGAGCTCCCTTTCTCAGCTCCAGCTTCCCATGAAGAAGGGAATGATAGAAGCCTCCCACAAGGATGGTAAAACATCAAAATATCTGGGTGTCCCCTGGGCAACGTCCTTTCAGACGGCCAATTTTCTCACACCAGAAGCGACTTGCAGTTTCTCAAGCCTCTCCTGACATAAAAAAATGGGTATCAGTGGGATTTCTACTCTAAGAATGGAACAGTGTCAAGAGCCATCAAAGACCCTAAAATGTGAAAATATGCTTCTTCTTACTAGTCCCTGAGATTGAAGGGACTAGTAAGATATGAAAATACATATCTACAAGAAAGGCAAGAAGGTCCAGAAATATTATTTTAAGCTGGAGGGTTAATCTACTTTTTTCATGAAATCTGGATTTCCTCAAGTTATTTTTCCACCTGGCATTTTGTCTCCTGTCATCTTTTGCTCCCTATGCCAAGCCAATTGGAATATTAGTTGAATCTCAGTAGCACTGGGGAAACCATTTTCATCTGCCTGTGAAGGCAGCAGATTGGCTTAGAACAGGAGAAGGCAAAGTACAGCCTGTGAAAACTATGGTATCCGTGGGGTAAAAAAGAATACAAACCCTTTTTGGCTCTCAAATGCCCTCTGGGGGCTTGAAAGACATTTCCCCATGTTTTTATCCCAACTGTTTTAGGCATATGTGGGTCCTAATTTTTTTAAAAAAATAACAAATTAAAAGTGACTTCCACTCACTATCTGTTGTTTAAAGAAGGTTTCTCCTGGACTAAAATAGCTTGTAGTAGTGTGAGGACATGGCTCTCCTAGAGTTGTGTTCAGGGCATCTGGGACAATTTGTTGTTGTTGTTTTGTTGTTGTTGTTTTCTTACAAAAGATCAAGTGCTGCTGCAGTCTTCCAAGGTTTCCAGTGAAGCAAATGTATTCACCTAGCATACCATAGTTGCCCTGGTTTACAAAGATGAAGAGCAGGATATGTAGTGCACGCAAGTGTGTGCTCAAAAACCTTGCTGATGTTCTCCCACCCCAAAATGCTGATGGAAGCAGTTGCTTCACTCTACCCAATAGGAGATCCAGACCTGTTTGAATTGTCTAGAAAACTCCATCATCATTGACAAGAAGCACCATACAAGAGGCAACTTTCAGCACATCAATGTTTCTGAATAGATCAAGTCAAGCATTAGTGCTGAGATGGAACTCTATGTAACATCAGCCTATATGTCACAAAATCTGCGTGTTCATCCTGAAGAGCACTAAATATGTACTTGACATAAAACAAAACATAAAGATGACAAGGTTCAGTAAGCTAGAGAATATCCAGAACCAAGGAGATGATTTGTTACAGAACTTGGCTACTGAGAGCCCTTCAACACATGCATTAGAACCTGAGAGGAAGCAGGTTCAAAGAGCAGAGGTAAACAATGTTTAGCCAAAGTGCACGAGGAATCGGGGGGAATCAGTTTAAGGGTTGGAAAATGCATGTTTGAAAGTATGAAAACATGTTCAAACCTGATTTATCCTGAGAAACACACACTTTTCCATGCCTGTGTATTCCAGAAAGCATGGAAAACACATGTGGATCAGGGAAGCACAAGTGGAAAGCAAATACAACTCTCTCAAATTTTATCTTTTACACTTTGTAATGCTAAACAGAGTTTGAATTAACAGTTGGGGGAAGTCAGAAATCTGAGGGAAGGTTTTTATTATTATTATTTGATCCATTATGTGCTGGACCTCATATGCACATCTCTGGAGTAAATTACAAAAAAAACAAACTTCTGCCTTGTCCTACTTCCATCTTAATCCGCTTCAAAAAACCAGCTGTGAGGATGACTGGGAACTATGCAGTGAGACTGATAGGTGTGTGTTTGGCCTCCCTTTTAGGTTCCACATTTTAAAAAATCACTTCTTTAACCCTCATTTTGGTGTTGACTGGAAGCAACCTGAGAGTGGGACCCATTCTCAAGCACATTCTGGGAAACATTAAAGTTCAAGGAAACCATCAGCAGCAATGTGAGAAGATTTTCTAGGACAGAAAGAATTGAAATTGCATACTCTGGCAATTCACACTTGGTAGCTTCCAGGTATGCCTTCAGGGGTGAGTCCATTTCAAATAGAATTGTATCTGAATACCTGGCGGGCTTCAACTTTCTCATTTTTGCCTTGTGAGGTAGAACCTCTTTGGTGATTTCTTCTTAAAGGCAAATCTAAGATTGTTCCAGCTTTGAATTTTTCTCCCATCAGATTAAGAGAATGCACAAGGTATAAGTTACTGCTCTCTTGAGTCCTTCTCCCACACTCTGCTTCACCCACATATCTTTTTCAAGAGCTATATTAAAGATGCTTGCTCTTCTGTTTCAGATATTCTTTTCTAACTCTTCAAAGGGCTTCATTTCCTCTTTGGTATAGAGGGAATAAACCAGACTGAATCACCCTTGCATAGGAATTGCAGGGACATTTGATACCCCTTCAGGACTATGTTGCGAGTCTCATATCTTCTAGTCTCTATCTTTCTTACTCATTTTCCTCTCTTTGATTCCTATCCTGCAGTAATTTTTAATGGTACACTGAATCTTGCAAAAATTAATCTGCTAGTAAAAATGTGTCCAAGTTCATTCAAAATGCCAATGTCATCTTCCTTGTTTTATATCCTACTGTTCTTCTGTGGGACTAAAAGTGGCTCATGTAGGCTTTCCTGGTGACCTGGATCTCATCCTGGCACGTACTAATCCTCAAGATGCTTAACCTCAGCATGACTCCTGTATCTTTCTGTCTTCACACCTGCCTTGAGACCATTTTCTCAATTTAATTTTCATTTCTACAGCACACAAATGTACAAATGTACATACAAATGTACAAATGTACATAGTGCCGAATTTGAATTTTATTTATTAAAAACAGATTAAAAACAATAGATTAAAAACAGTAACATTAGTTATACAATCATATAGCCATTTCAATTATTATAACAATCATATGGTCCAGTTGAATGTCCAAAGTGTTGTCATGCCTGCTAGCCAAATGCCTGGTTCCACAACCACGATTTCAATTCTTTCCTAAAGGAAAGGAGGGAGGATGCCAATCTAATCTCACTGTGGAGCGAGTTCCACAAGCAGGGATCACCTTCAAGAAGGCCCTGTCCCTCGTCCCCACCAGATATGTTTGCGAGGCTGGTGGAACCGAGAGCAGGGCCTCCCTGGTGGATCTTAAACTATGAGGCAAAACATAGAGGGAGATACATTTAGACAAGTAAGCTGAGCCGGAGCCATATAGGGCTTTATAGGCCAAGACCAGCACTTTGAATTATGCTCGGAAATTATGCAGCCAGTGGGATTGATATAGCAGAGGAGTGGTGTGCTCCCTGTATGGTGCTCCGGTAAGCAATCTGGCTGCCGCCTGTTGGACTAGTTGAAGTTTCCAAACAATCTTCAAAGGCAACCCCATGTAGAGTGCGTTGCAGTAGTCTGTTTATGGGTTTTAAACATAGCATGGACTACCGTGGCCAAGTCTGACTTCCCAAGGTATGGGCACAACTGGCGCACAAGCTTTAGTTGTGCAAAAGCTCCCCTGATCACCGCTGAAACCTGGGGTTCCAGGCTCAGCGATGAGTCCAGGATCACTCCCAAGCTGCGAACCTGCATCTTCAGGGGGAATGTAACCCCATCTAACACAGGCTGTAACCCTATGTCCTGTTCAGTCTTGCGACTGACCAGGAGGACCTCTGTCTTTTCACATAGAATAAAGCTAGCCTTGTCCCTAGTCCTCTCATAATGAAATTCCGTATTGACAACTGAGTGTTTTATGTTTATGTGAACAGCAAGATATGTAGAATACCACCGGAGGCAATGGCTTTCTTTCCTAATTCCTCCTCTGTGACATTTTCTGTATTCATGTTTACAGTAGGTCTGTTTACAGCGGAAGAATCTTCCTTTCAACTTGTCTTTTAGATGGCGTACTGGTTCAATCCAAACAGAAAATGATACATTATCACAATGAGCACATTTTTGGTCAGATGGACTCCCTGTGATGATCTGCTGTTTTCTGATTATTCATAAGGAAAGGGGAAAGCCATGATAAATCACTGGAAACGAACACCCTCTTATGCACCTGTGTTTAATTAGGAGGACAACAAATCAGGGAAACTGCCTGGAAGCAAAATAGGCTGCCGTTTTGATCTTTCTCTGGGTAGGTGGCTCTTTTGAAGATCTGTCACTCGAGAAACCTTTTACTGCCACAGTAGGTTTAAGGCTATCAGTGCAGGGGGAAAGCAACTGCTTCATAATTCTTGCCTAGATTCCCACTCCAAAACATCTATGCCTTTTTATTATTATCACCGAGGCAATAATTGGGTTTTTTTCTACACAGCACCTAACTTGTCTTATTTATTTATTTGTCTGCAGTTCTTCTCCACTCACCTAAGCAGTCTGTTCCACTGACTAAGTGAGGCTTACTCCTGAGTAGATGTAAATATGTTTGTCAGAAGCTGGTGGGTCATATATCCAAATAAACAGACCAAACTGCCCAAAGAAATATGTGTGCCTCATCCAGTTGAGTGACTTTGAGGCAGGTGCTTAGATTATTTTTATTTAGGTGCTTTTGTGAGAGATTCAGATTTGTGTGTGTGCAGTTGTTCTAAATAGTTATGCACTTTGCTGCACATTAATCATGTCTGCTTTTTATTGTACTCATATTTTCGTGAGGTGCCGTATGCAGCTGAAAATTTGATTTTGGCTCTGAATTCAGCAGTGTTAACTCCTGAGTAACTGAGCATAGAACAGCAACCTGAAATGATCTGAGTAATGAAATCACAACTTTACTGGATATAGAAAATCTAGTCAGACAATCCTTTAAGAATCTGGGCTGTGGGAAATTAGATCTCTCTATTTGCCAGCAATTGAGTAGTCAACTCCTGATTCTTTTGGACAGTCGCACAGCGCAGTGGCATGAGCAAATCTAAACACTCCTATAGTGTCCTCTCGTACACAAACTTCTCTTTTAATGACAGCATAGCTAAAACAGGTTTAATACCTTCATTCTACTGTGTGTATGAAAGCACAGCTTAACCACAAAAAAGAGAAAACCAAAATGCTCTGAGAAAACCAAAGTGCTCTTCCAGCAGTCCCTTTCCAATGCCAGAAATACAGCTTAATGGTGTAACATTAGAAAATGTTGATCATTTCCACTACCTTGGTAGCCACCTCTCCACAAAAGTCAACATTGACACCGAAATACAACACCACCTGAGCTCTGCGAGTGCAGCATTTTTCTGAATGAAGCAGAGAGTGTTTGAGGACTGGGACATCCATAGAGATACCAAGGTGCTTGTTTATAAAGCTATTGTCCTCCCAACTGTGCTATATGCCTGCGAAATGTGGGCTGTCTACAGATGTCACATGCAACTCCTGGAACGAATCCATCAGCGTTGTCTCCTGAAAATCCTGCAAATCTCTTGGGAAGACAAGCAGACAAACGTCAGTGTGCTGGAAGAAGCAAAGACCACCAGCATTGAAGTGATGTTCCTCCGCCATCAACTCCGCTGGACTGGCCACGTTGTCTGGATGCCCAACCACTGTCTCCCAAAGCAGTTGCTCTACTCCAAACTCAATAACAGAAAACGAAATGTTGGTAGACTGGAAAAGAAATTTAAAGATGGGCTCAAAGCCAACCTTAAAAACTCTTGCATAGACACTGAGAACTGGGAAGCCCTGGCCCTTGAGCGCTCCAGCTGGAAGTCAGCTGTGACCGGCAGTGCTGCAGAATTTGAAGAGGCACAAATGGAGGGCAAAAGAGAGAAATGTGCCAAGAGGAAGGCGCGTCAAGCCAACCCCGACCGGGACCACCTTCCACCTGGAAACCGATGCCCTCACTGCGGGAGAAGATGCAGATCAGGAATAGAGCTCCACTGTCACCTATGGAGCCACCAGAACACTTAGCTTGGAAGACTATCCTACTCAGAGAATGAGGGTTCGCCTAAGTAAATAAGTAAGTTAAAACAGGTGTAATACCTTCATTCCACTGTGTGGAGCCCATGAAAGCACAGCTTAACCACAATGCACAATGGAGGTGTTTTTGGAGCAGCAGAAAATATATTGAAAATTTGAGCAGGAGAAGATATCCATCCACTTTGCAGTTTTTTCTGCAAATAAGAAAACTTCATCGAGGTCATCATAAAGTCTGCTCTACTGTTTTTTGCCATAATACAATGCACAAATAATTCTGTTTCAAGGCTTGATTTGTTTTTCAGTTGCCTTATGCTGCACCCTCTTGGTCATTGCTTACATTACAACCTGCTTATCAGATGTTAATGTTCCTGGTTTCTCAGTGTTAAAAATACATGTAATGAACACATCAAATTAAGACACGATGATAGAGCATGCTAGGGCCAAATATCTACGATATGGGAAACTGAATAAACTCTGCTGCAATATAGGAATGCAAAACTGTACAGCCATACTAAGCTGGACTCCTATAGTGTTCTACACTGTATTAAGCAGGCGTTCTATAGTGGCTTCAACTAAAAAAATGAATTGGCAAATATTTTTATTATGAAGAATCACTGAAATGTATTAGAATTGTTCAGACCTCTTCATAAGGCTGAGTATCACAAAACAAAGGGGGAAAACCCCAAAAATCTGTTGTGATATTGTAATTGTTGGATCTCATTTGGATATATTTATTTATTTTATTTATTTACGATATTTATAGCCTGCCTTTCTCAGCCATATGGCAAATTATTGGCACAATTTGATGTCAGGCATTCATAAAAGTGCCATTAAAAACAATCAACGTTACAATATAAAACATATATAAAAACCGTTAAAGCATATCATCATTGGTGCCATCCTGTTAAAAATGTTATCCAGTAACACTGTCTGGTCATTCCATGTTGATCATTCATAGTTTCGTGTTGTCTATTCCGCTGCATTCTCAAAAGCTTGCTCAAAGAGCCAGGTCTTTACTTTTTTTCAGAAAGCCAGAAGGGAGGGGGCCGATCTAATATCCCTGGGGAGGGAGTTCCATAGCCAAGGGCCAGCACTGAGAAGGCCCTGTCCTTCGTCTCTGCCAATCGCAGTTGCGAGGCAGGCGGAATCGAGAGCAGGGCCTCCCCAGTCGATCTTAAGCTCCTAGATAGTTCATAGGAGGAGATACGTTCAGACAAGATGAAGACTGCAGATTGGAAGAACTGCTAAATTTAATGACAAAAAAGAAGACACTGCATAGAACTAAATGTTGCAGCTGAAATAGAGTAGTTTCAAGTGTGGATTCGCTATTTTCTAGTTCTGATTTATGTTGTCCCTAATTATATTTATTATATATTTTATTTATATCCCACCCTTTCCCCTTACTACAGGTAAAACAAACAATTAGAATTCATAGCATACATTTTTTTAAAAGAAATTAAAGCATCAAAAAAGTGAATATTAAAACCACAGCATTCAAACCCTGACTAATTTTCAAGTCCTAAATCATTTTGAGTCAGGTTGTCTGTGTGACTGCTTCCTTGAAATATACTTGCCTCGATCTTAAAAAGGTCTTTTAAGGACCTTTTTCAGATACAGACAACCGATAGTATTCATGGATTCTGTATTCATAGTGTCAACAATCCATGACTTGAAAATGTTTAATAATCCCAAAAACAAATTTTGATTTTGCTATTTAATATAGTGGATATTCTTTTACTATACCATTGTACAGAATGGGATTTGAGCACCCATGATTTTGATATTGATTTGGGGTGTGGGGTAAAGGGATCTTGCAACCAAACCAGTGAATACTAAAGGTCCACTGTATTTGAAAATAGTTCAGTGATTAAACCATAATGGCTTTTGAATGGATAAGGCCTAAATTCTCTTTGTTTTGTGTTTTTCTTTTAAATGATTGGTAAAAAGAAAAAAATCGTCATATAGTGGCAACTCCGGTGACAAAAGGAAAGAAATGATGATAGCTCTGTAATGTAATAGATCTTCAAGTGGCATCCTGTCTATCACTCATATCGAATGTGGGATGCCACCCTGTCAGACGGATGATGGCCTTAAAAACAAGGGCCTCGAAATGAGCTGAGGAGGTGTCATTCCTGACAACCTGACAAAGTCATTCTGCTTGCATAGCTGGGAGTCGGGGAGAAAGAGACAGGTTTTGAATGAAGGTGCTAGAGAAAGAAACTGCAGTTGTTAATGCAGTGAAGTAATATGATGCCTCGTGTTGGTTACAAGATGATGAATGATTCTTTAAGATCATGGAGTGATAGCTTGAAAAGACTCAGCAGGGGAGCGAAACTTTTGCTTCTCGGAGCCTCACATATTTCTTTGACAAGCTCATATTCCAGGATCTCTTCAGTGATTCCACTTCTTTGTTTGTTTTCTAATTCATTAGCTGCAACTCTTGAAATGTCTTCCTCCTTCCTGTTCCTTCTGCAGCTGGCCAAGCATAGCACTGACTGTCTGAAACACACACAGTAATGATGGGGGAAAGTCCCTATAAAATTCGAGATTCACAGCACCATTCTACAAATGTCTACTCAGATGTCTGACACAGAGATTTCTGCTATTCTTGTACCCAGCAAAGTCTGTAGAAGATTGTAGCTTCCATTACCAATACGTCTAATACATTTTTTCCTTTCTTAACGTTATATTTTAGTGACATCCGTTCTCTGGGGAGCTCTATTAGGTACATATTCCAACTTTATTTCCTGATACAGCTATCCAAGATTCCCCTGGCAGATGATCTAAAGAGAGAAAGGAAACTGTACATCAAACACCATAGTAACACATATAAATTGTATGTGGGTGGCAACATACTGATCAAGATAAAATAAAGCATTCATATTACTAATAGTAAGACACAGATACTTTCTCTTGCTGAGCAATTTTAAGTAGAATGGGAGGACAGAGAAGGATTAGATCCTGTGTTATCCTGCTTGATCAGTGAATCAACCAGGGTGAGGTGAACTGATCATTAGTTTCTCTAAATGCTCCACTCATTATTGATTGTTCTTAGGAAAATTAACAATACCAAATTGCAATAATGATAATAATAATAATAATAATAATAATAATAATAATAATAATAGTGCGGTTTTCTGGCATTGTATATTTCTGTCGCTTTTGTGATTGTTCATTTATATTTTGATTCTGTAGTTCACTTGTCGATTCTGCTCTCCTTAGAGCAGAATCAGCAGCATCCACCGTGATCCTTTTTATCCTGGGTGTTGACTGAGCCAGTATAGACTTCATTTTGGTTTGCTTCTCCATAGTGCTAATGGGTTAGGTGCTCTTGGTTCCACTCCTCAGCTGAAACCTCTCTGGCTTGGCAGGACCTGCTAGTAGTTACACTACCGCCAGCACAGCTCTCAGCATCCTTGGAGCAGTTAAGCCCACCACCATGACAAGACCTCAAAATCAAACTGCAAAGGCTCTGGCATTAACCAGTACAGGTGGTCCCAGTGGTCATTGGCACACTGGGTGCCATACCAAAAGATCTCAACCAGCATTTGGAAACAATAAACATCGAGAAAATCATGATCTGTCAACTGCAACAGGCCACCTTACTGGGATCTGCATACATCATTCAAAAATATATCACACAGTCCTAGATGCTTGGGAAGTGTTCGACTTGTGATTTTGTGAAACGAAATCCAGCATATAGATCTCATTTGCTGTGATAGTAAAATAATAATAATCATAATAATAATCATAATCATCATCATCTTTATTTATCTCCCCTAGGGAACTCAGGGTGGTTTCCACACATGCAATAACGCAGAAAAGATATACAGAGTATTCAAAACAAAGCCACAAAATCATTAACACAAAACATAAACATTAAAACCAAATTCAAACACTATTCTATCATACAAATTAGCTGCTAAGGGCCGGAGTAGTTGAGTGGGCCTGGACCGCCTAAGGGGCTGGGCCAAGGTTAATGCAGAACAATATATTAGGCCTGGGTAACAACGGAAAAATTTGTTTCTAAAATCGATTCGTTTTTTGGGGGTTTTTGCGTTTCGATATTTAAAAGAATTCCGAAATTTTTCTTTTAAAAAGTTCGATATTTATGAAATTTCGTAAATGTAAAAAAAATTACGAAACATTAACGAAACAAATATGAAACAATAACGAATCGATTAGTTAATGGCGGACGCGACCGCGCAATACGCTAAAAAACCTCCAAATGGGACAGGGGGAACTTCTGAAGCTTCCCTCTCCCTCTGTTGTTGACTGTTGGTGTGATATTATAATTTTTTTTCACTAATTAAACAAAAAACAACTATAAAACTTGCCCCAGACATGCGGAAATAATAACGAAACGACCTCAAACCGATAACAAAACGAATACATAACGAATCCGAAGCATTTACGAAATGAATTTAAAAATTCGTTTCGTTTTTAAGTTGCTCCAGAATGGTTCGTTATCGCTTCGTTATAAAAAAATAACGAATTTTTAACGAATTACGAATTAACGAAACGAAACCGCCCAGCCCTACAATATATAGCTGGGGAGATGGAGAAGGTGCAAAGAACCGATCCTACCGGTGACTATAGTGGGGCATGGGACTACATTTCCAGGACCTATTAGTGGACTATAAGAGGGACTGGGCAGAATGAGTATTTGGAGATTATAGGGGGTCGGAAAGAGAATTAAGAGCAAGTCCGAAATCTAGCTAAGGCTTGGGAACTGAGGACTAGTAACTAGTCATTCTCAAAGGCCTGATGAAATCACCAAGTCTTCAAATTCTTGTGAAATGAGGAAAGTGATGGGGTCTGTCTTAACTCCCTGGGAAGGGTGTTCCAGAGGCGGGGGGGGGGGCACCACCAGTCGAGCATGTGATGGTGGTGGGAGCACGAGAAGAGCCTCCCCCAGAAGATCCTTGTAAAAAGGTCATGTATTAATGGCACATGCAGGTCTACAAACCTTTGTCTTATTAATGGTATACCTCTGCTTAGAGCAGGCCTCTTCAACTATGGCTCTTCAGGTTTTTTGGACTTCAGCTCCCAGAATTTCTGACCATTAAACAAGCTGGCTATGCCCTGTGGGACTTCAAGTCTCAAACACCTGAAGGGCCACAGGTTGAAGAGGCCTGCTTTAGAGCTTCTCGGAAAAGAAAAAGTATCTGAGAATCCCAGGGTTTCTTCCTGTACAAACCAATTTTATTCCAGACATGATATTTTCTCCATCTCAAAATATTCCAAGGCATTACTATGACTCTTAATTTTCGTGCTCTGGGTCAACTTCAATTAACATGGTATTTTCCAAAATGAAATGTAGTTCTGTATGGCTGTATGTGTTATATTAGGACAAGCTAAAATGACAGCTACCAACCAACATAGCAATTGTTTCCAGAACCAAGATTCAAAAGAGATCAAATGAGGAAAAGAGGAATGATAATACAAAAAAATGACCCAATGCTTACATACAGTAGAATTGCTAAAGCACTTCAGCACTTCAGCTATAACTTCAGAGTAGTTGTTGGTAAGGTCTCAGTGGAAATTGGTTAAAGGCAATTTCTGGATGGGTATCCTGAGTCTTGATGTGATCCGTAAGAAAGTGAAGCAAAAGAACACAAGGGAGAGGAAATAGATGGAAATATGTACTATTTCAAAAAAGATTCCAGATGTAAAATTATGAATATTAAAGCAAAATCAAACCAGAAAAAACCCTAAAATCTCAATACTTCCAGATATTTTTTCCTTTTAGATAACTGATTTAGTTAAGGCCGTATTCTTCCTGCACCACAACTGTGTATCCCCATACTCATTGCTTTTCTATGAAGTTTATGGCATAAGGCAGGGAAACTGCAGTTATGTCTGGGCATTTGCATCTTTGGCTTGAATATATCAATTACATGATGCCACTCCTTTCCCTCCATTCATCCTGGGGAAGACCATTGGAGATTATTTCTTTTACAAAAGGAGGTCATTAACAGATTAATTGTGTTTGTAAAAGAAATTATTTCCAGGCTGTTTTCCATGAGGAAAGCAGCAGGGAAACTAGCAACATCATGTGATAAATCCAAGTTGTTCTTTTGTAATTGCAATTTGCCTCCCCTTGTGTTAAACTCCTATGATCCAATATTATCCTGTTTACATATATATGCATTTTTTTGAAAAACCTCCCTGCTTTCTTTCTGTCACAGTTGTAATGAAAATGATTTAACAGAACTCATAAAATCTACAACAGCTTTTTATGTTGTTTTACATGAATAACAACAACTGTAACATAATAACAATGGTTGAATCATTTGCAATGGGGTAGTAAGTAAGTTTTATTATTTCGTATCAAAAGCATTGCATAAATTGGTATAAAACCAATAAAAATAGAAACAGCACAGGTGGCTTAATGTCCTTTGACCAAAAACGGGCAACAGCTATGGCATTGTCTGTAACCTCCAACAAGTCTTCCTCTGTACATGAGGCAGGGCATAGTGGACAAGCATACAGATGCAGAGTTGTCAGTTTTGCTCCACAGTCAAACAAGGTGTGGAATTCTTTTAGGTAGTGCCATTTTGCCAGGTTATCTTTTGATCTGCCCACTCCATTTCTGAGTCTGTTCAGGGACTTCCAAGTTGCTCATTCTTGGTTTGCCTCGTAAAGGGCCATCCAGTTGGGATTTCCTGGTTTAGCTGCCCAGAGGGATACCCTTGTTGTTGCTGGGGAGATGCCAAGAGAAGTGGTAGTTCTCATAAAGCTTTTCCTTGATTTGAGTCTACTGGGAGGAGGCTGGTAACCATGTAGTGGATGGCTTTCACAGTGTTCAACCTTATTTCTCTCACATTTAGCAGCAACTTCCCATCTCACATCAAGGGGGGCAATGGCAGCTAACTTGTAGAGTTTATCAACAGGTGTAGGTTTAAGGCATCCTGTGATTATTCTGCATGTTTCATTCAATGCTATCTTCACCTGCTTTGCATGGGCAGACTTATGCCAAACAGGGCAGGCATACTTGGCAGTTGAGTAAGACAAGGCTAGGTCTGATGTTCTTATTAATTTTGGGTCTTCACCCCATGTGCTGCCAGTAAGTTTCTGCAGGATGTTATTGTGTGCAGCTACTTTGTGCTTGGTGTTCAAGCAGTGTTTCCTATATGCTAGTGTTCGATCTAAGGTGACACCGAGATATTTAGGATGGAAACAGTGTTCAAGCTCTTGACCTTCCCAGGTGACTTTCAATTTTCTGTTGGCTTCACGGTTGCGTAGATGGAAAGCACACACTTGTGTCTTGGCAGGGTTAGGCTTCAGGTGGTTATCTTTGCAGTAGCTGAAGAGATCTTTCAAGGCATTAGTAAGTTGGATTTCAACTGTTTCAAAGTCTTTTGCTTGTGTTGCTAGATCATGGTCATCAGCATAAGTAAGTAAGTTTAAACAATTACACACCATCAGAACAGTGTAGAATAAATTTTGCCTGTTACTGAGTATAGAACTGCAAATTAAGATGCCAAAGATCTACCTTGGGGCAGAACCATTAAAAAATCCCCCTTTTAAGATAGACATCGTCCTATGTACCCAGAGGCCTCCAGTAATGCTTTCGGCTGAAGAAGAAAATGATGTGGATGCTATTTTGCTGCCAAGGCTGGATAAATAATTGAACACACACACACACACACACATCTCACCAGCCACCAAAATCAAGAAACATAATAGCCAGACATTTTATTTTTGGTATGTGAGGTAGATAATCCTTTAAACCTCTCTCTCCACCTTTGGACATAAAATGGTAATAAAATACAAACATAAGGTACAGCACTTTTCTTTTTTTGGATACCTGAAATCTTCTGCCTCAAGCAGTCTATCGCTCTGCCTAAAGGTAGGATCAGGAGGATGAGTTATATTATTCTCATCACAGAATGTAAGAGTTCTCCCTTAACTCTATGGAAGAACACTGATGAAGAAACACAGTGACTATCTGCAATCACTTGGACTTGTACAACTTTTTATTTCACTGTAAAACATATCATCCAAGCAATTACCAGTGCAATCAAGGACATGAATGCATTAAAATATCTATTATTACTGATTGTGGTTTGATTATTTTTTTAGGCTTCATCATTTATTTATAGTTTAAAATGCTAATATTTATATGTATGTATATTGTGTAACCTTTGCTGAAACAAGAAACCCTATTTAATCAAGATTGAATCCCCACCGTGAAAGAAGAGACCGGACACAAGGAGTGGAGAAATAAATGGGCTATTTATTGACCTAATTAGAAACTGATAAGTGAACTAATTGACTAGTTGTGGGAAGGGGAGCACTATGACATGGGTTCTGGGACCACCTACCAAACCAACCACTGGGCGAAACACCTGACACTAGGGGCAGTCCACATTGATGGCTTGTTGTCTTGGCGAGTCATTACTGGAAGGCTGTCAGAGGGGACCTCCCTCCCAAACCATAAAGCCCCATAGAGGAGTGGCAAAGCCCCTAAGGAAAGCCCTAAGGAAGATATTTTGGTGAAGCCCCTAAGCCATAGAGCTTACAGAGATAAACTCAAAATTCCCTTCACTCCAGAATAGAGGGGTGCCAAGGTGTATGCTGATCCAATCTCTCTCTCTGTCCCCCGCCACCCACTTCCTCCCAGGAACACCTATTTATACAGCCCACCAATTTTAATTCCTTACTCCTGTCAGCTTCAATATAGAGTAGGCAAAAAACCCTCTGAGAAGGGAAAAAAATCCTACCTGGCCCTAGTGCGACCAGTACAACTCATATTGAACTGAGGGTGGGTGATTGGATTGTGCTGCTGGAAGACCAAATGCAGAGGGGAGAGGGCTCCCTGTAGGAAGGTTCCTAAGGCCCCTACCCACTTCTGCCTGGCAAGAATGCCAGCCGGAACCAACTGGTCATTCACGGGGGGATTCAAGTGCTCCCCTCCAGCCATCTGGTTGGCTCCTTCTGTCTGGAGGTGTGTGTTCTTGGAGATTTCAAGGAATTCTGTAGAGCTAGGGACAAGAGAGGACAAAACATTCTTGGACAGTGAACATATCCTTGAAAACAAAATTTTAAATAAATAATAGTATTTTGTACTATTTTAGATTTTTCTAGGTTAGTCACAGTGCTGCAAGTCCATCATCCCAAGGTGGAACTCAACAGTATAAGGAACACGTACCTTTCACTGCACCATGTTTCTTTTTCCACTCTTCCCAGTAATATGTAATATAAAACCATTCATGACAACATGTCATACTGAATGAATAAAGATGACCCACTTACCAGGTGAGGAAGCTTCCTTCCTAAATGTGTGCTGAAGTATGATAAAGTATAGCAATACTGACAATCATGCTTGTCTGTCTTTATCTTACTCTTTGGTTCCACCTCTAGTTGCTGATTTGTTCTGTTGCTAGGAAGCTCAATGCTTCCATGCTTGTGGTAGTATGGAGGGATTGATTTTCATTCCTTCTAAAGTGCTCTAATTCAACTATGCATAACAATATCCTATGGAATCATGGGCTTTATAGTTGGTTGAAAAGCACTAGAGCTCTCTGGCTCAGAGATCTTAGAACTCTTTCCTAATCTACAAGTCCCAGAATTCCACTGAATGTTGCCAAGATAGTAAAAGAAGAATCACACCCTTACAGAATGAATGGATGACTACCATATTTCATTGCATAATCATTGCAGATTTTATGCAAATGTATTTTTGGCCAAAATATGGGGTGTGACCATTGTGTGAAGATTTTTTTGAAGGTATTATGGTACTTTACAACCATGCTTTTTAAAATCACTTCTTTCAATGAGGCCAAGCCAATGAAGAGGCATAGGTTCAAGGGGAGTGAATATATAGGCAACACTGACATGAAGCAAATCACACATGAACCTTGCAGCTTCCTGTGCCAGCTAAGCTGTACACTCTCAATGCACATGTGCTAATGATTATAGGCTCACGGACACTCGTGAGCACATTATTGCTTTTAAGTAGCACGGCAAATAGAATTATCTATGTGACAATGACATGATGAAAGGCTAAAAAAACTAATTTTTGAACTGAAAAACAGGATGCAACGATTGCGCACCCAACTTATGTTTTATATTTGTTAAGGGAAACTGCTGGTTATTATTAACGTTTACTCTTAAAATCAAAACCAATCCCACTAACCAATCTCTAGAACAGAGTCAGTACTTTATATACTTAGTTCAGTTAAAGTTTGGACAAAAAAAATGGAGCACAAACGCCATTGCATGGAATCCATCAGCCACCATTGGTGAGAGGGACCTTTATCTCATCCACAGTTTTATCATTTTATGTCGTACATTTGGCCCGCTCAAGGCGTTTGATTTTTCATTTTGTTACTCTGCACTGTTTTATTGTACTTTTATGTTTTACTTATTTTATTGTGATGTTATTTTTTGTCATTCTGTATTTATTTTGCTGTAATGTATTATTGGGCTGGGCCTCATGTAAGCTGTCCCGAGTCCCCTTTGGAGAGATGGTGGCCGGGTATAAGTAAAGATGATGATGATGATGATGATTATTATTATTATTATTATGCATATGGGATTAATGGAAGCCACTACCCCCTCTGTATAATACATACAGAACCATAATAATACCTACAGTTCTTCACTAGAATGCAAGCCTCCAATACACTCAAATTTTAGTAAGTTTTGAAGTACTTCAGATAATGAGAAGTATTTAGAGTATTTAAGAATAAGTAAGCAATGCTTGGGTTACTTTGCATAAAATCTAAAACTTGAGATATGAAAGGCCCTGGGGCGGTGGGAGTGGGGAAAATTAACTGTTCGCTTCAAAATTTATCTGCTGCTCATGTGAAATATTCACAGTGAGCTAATGCCATTATCCTGTACTGAGAGCTGAACCATCCACTCACAGTTTTTGTATCTTTTGCCTCCTAACCACTGAACTATATCACCTCATTTACAATCATCCGTGAGAGTAATTTGGAATGCATACAAGTTGTCATGCCTCACTGAATTTAAAATCAAAATCGCCTAGTCAACAATTTAGGTCTTTTTTCTCTTTTCCCAGATTGCAAGAAGTATGTTGAGAACAGCAGTAAAAGTCTAAGAATATTTGGAATATTAACACTCTTTGTGTCTGCATCTTGCCAACAGTTTTTGAAAGAGAACCCCTTCAACTTTTGAACGAATAAACAAACAGGAATCATAATACATGAATTTCAAAACTTGGATCCACTTCTATCAGAGAGTGGGTTTACTGTGAAAGATTTTGTCCTCAGTGGGAAACATATTTAAACTGTGACTTCTTCAGGCAAAAACAACATTAGAAAATTAACATAGCATACCGTATTTAGTCCAGTGCTTCTAGGGCTATGTCATAGGAGGGATTGACAATGTGGTTTTCCCAGTGTGATAGTAACCAGCACTATATTTGTGCCCATTGGCTATAATTGTTTCTTTCAGTGTGCCAAGCACTAGCACTTATTTTTGGGGAGTATTGATCTAGTTTTGAAAATATTCCTCTCATCACTCACTTCTAGGTTACAGAATAGGAAAACCAACCCTTATTTCTCTTCAGGTTTTGAGATTTGCACTGTGTACTTTCTCCACTGATCTCAAAGCAGCATAGTTTGAACTAACCACTATGAAGAGACTCATAACCCAGAACCAAGTTTTTTATGGAGTATTCTAGAATTTTCAATATTAGTGGAGTAGTGAATCCACTGTAGCTTTTAGTCCAAATTTTACAGTAGCTGCACCAGATGCTGAATTCAATCTTTAAAATAAATTTGGCACTTTCGACAGTTCCTTTTGAGTTTGGTCTGAAATCCAAATTGGATTAGCTGACACGGAAACCACACACTGCCACAGATCCATTCACTAGATGTAAGACAGCCAATTGAAGTTGTTGTTTAATAGTTCGGTCGCTTCCAACTCTTCGTGACCTCATGGACCAGCCCATGCCAGAGCTCCCTGTCAGCCATCACCACCCCCAGCTCCTTCAGAGTCAAGCCAGTCACTTCAAGGATACCATCCATCCATCTTGCCCTTGGTCGGCCCCTCTTCCTTTTTCCTTCCATTTTCCCCAGCATCATTGTCTTCTCTAAGCTTTCCTGTCTTCTCATGATGTGGCCAAAATACTTCATCTTTGTTTCTACTATCCTTCCCTCCAGTGAGCAGTTGGGCATTATTTCCTGAAGTATGGACTGGTTGGATCTTCTCGCGGTCCAAGGCACTCTCAGAATTTTCCTCCAACACCACAGTTCAAAAGCATCTATCTTCCTTCGCTCAGCCTTCCCTATGGTCCAGCTCTCACATCCATAGATGACTATGGGGAATACCATTGCTTTAACTATGCGGATCTTTGTTGCCAGTGTGATATCTCTACTCTTCACTATTTTATCAAGATTGGTCATTGCTCTCCTCCCAAGAAGTAAACGTCTTCTGATTTCCTGGCTGCAGTCTGTGTCTGCAGTAATCTTTGCACCTAGAAATACAAAGTCTGTCACTGCCTCCATGTTTTCTCCCTCTTTTTGCCAGTTATCAATCAGTCTAGTTGCCAGAATCTTGGTTTCTTTGATGTTTAACTGCAACCCATCTTTTGTACTTTCTTCTTTCACCTTGATTAGAAGGTTCCTCAGCTCCTCCTCGCTTTTGGCCATCAAAGTGGTATCATCTGCCAACTGAAGAAGCTGGTGTTTATACCTAGAAGCCTCTAGAATGTAAGATAAATTCAGGACATTTGAGCAAAGGCTATTGTATATATTGGGAATACATGAATCATAACCTTTATGTTCAGAATGGCACATAAGAAGACATATTGATTTATATGCAAAAGGCTTAACACTGAAACTAATTTAGAAGAGATGGTGCTGATTACTGTAAGGTTTCCTTTCCTCTGAAAAACACCTAATTTGAGTCACAGACATGATCACTAACAAGATCTGACATTTCTCTTGTTATACAAACCAAAAAACACAGAACTGGAGTTCCTCTCCTATTAGCAGAAATATTTGTTACTGTTCATAACGGGTGCCCTTTCTTTAAAAGCTGCTCGGAAAGCCAAGGCAGTTTTCCTAGTTCACTGCACAATCATTATTACAGGTTTCTAAAACCATTCTTCCACTTATTCCTAATATAAAAATTGGGTCTGCTTCCACCTGAAGCTGTTAAAGCTTTTTATTTCCTCAAGTGGCTTTCTTGTTCATTCTAATATAACTTTTTAAAGTGTCATTTGTTATCTTTACCTTTCCTTCATACATGCATACATATAATATGCACTTATGGAACTTTGCAGCTGTAGGTAAGAAATTCGGAGGTTCAGATATCACACTCAAGCAGATGACAAGATTTGTGTTGTTGTTGTCAATCTTTCATATAAGTCTGTTGGCACGTAGAAAGAGAACCGACAGTCGTCCTTAGCGCCATATGGGGTCTTTCTCTAGCAATCGGCCTTGAGCAACCTAGGGCACACAGAACAAGAGGAGGAGTAAGAAGATAGAAGAAGAATGAGAGAATAAGAAGAAGAAGAAGATAAAACTTTATTTATATACCGCTCTATCTCCCCAAGGGGGAGTCAGGGCAGTTTCCAAGCAACATCAAAGAGTAAATAGCATAATATAAACTTAACAAAACAACATAAGCATAAAATTATCACAATAACACATATATATTACAAATAATCCTGCCTGTTCAGAGCAATTAAAAGGCTGGGCCGAGGCTAGTGCAAACTCAAAATATGACGGGACCAGGAATTAAGTACAGTGGAATTAAGTACAGTGCTATAACAGGCTAACAGCAATAGCAGGTACGGGTCTCTGGCTACTCATTTCCAGGACCTATAAGAGGGATGACCAGGGTAATAGGTAGGAAGTATAAAATCATATTCAACAATGTTTGGGACTGGACTAGAACTGGTCATTCTCAAAGGCTTGTTGAAACCACCAGGTCTTCAAGCTCTTACGAAAGGAGGGGAGGGATGGGGCCTGTCTTATGTCCCTTGGAAGGGTGTTCCAGAGGTGGGGGGAGCACCAATGAGAAGGCCGTCTCTCTCGTCCCCAACAACCATGCTTGTGACTGTGGTGGGACTGAAAGAAGGGCCTCCACAGAAGATTTTAGAATTTGCACCGATTCATAGAAGGAGATGCGATCATTGTCTTTCCAAATATCTTGATATTGTGTGAAAGGAAGAACTCACACACTTCTATGGAAAATGCCTGACCCAAACTGGAATCAAAAGCACACTAGGGATCTTATCATAAAGGTCCATGAATTCGTCCCACATCAGGGCGAATCCATGGGTTCCCAGCAGGGAGACAGGGAGAAGCCACTGCTCAGTGCTCCATGCCCCACATCACCCATCTTACCTTCTACCTCACCCCATGGGGGAAGCATCACCACCTGGCTTCCCCCCATTGCAGGGAAAGCAACACGGGAAGGCTTCCATGTTACCGCAGTGGCAGTATGCCCTACTTTCTCTCACTTTTCAGCATGGAGCCCAACCAGAAGTGCCTGTATGTCATGTGAAGGGCTCTGTGATGAAAATGGAGGGGGTGAAAATTGGCCTATTTGATAAGGAAGAATGAGTCCTATCTTTAGTGAAGAGACAGTATGAAAATTCCCCTTTTACTCAGTACCTGAAAATGTGAAGACTGTGTGTGTGTATGTGTGTGTGTGTAGAGGTCTTCAAGCCACCTGTTAACTAATGACAGAGACTTATGGCATTAATTACCTCTCTGCTATGTCTAGAAATAAATGAAATCAGAGGAAGCTATCTTATTCCAAGTCTAACCATTGGTTCACCAAATCCAGTACTGTCTACTGTGATTGGTAGTAGGCCGCCTAGTATTTTAGACAGGAGACTATTAATTAATTATCCCAGGAACTTGGTCTGGAATGTTCAATACCTAAAGCAGGTGCTCCAACACGGAACATTGGTCTCTCTCCCAAAAATTACCCTTCTTGTTACCCTTTTACACTAACCATATAATGCACTCTGAAGCTGACTCAAACCCTTGTGGCTGCAAAATGCACACCAGCACTGTGTGCAGCAATGTGCATCTAAGGTGATGCAGCAATGTTAAGAAATCCGAGTTCTGACAAAAAATATGTTGCAACAGATGCCAGTGTATCCCAGATCCAGGGCAAAGTCAGCTCTGCACAATGTGATGCACCCTTGCTGAAGCTGAAGTGCAGTAAAGATTACCCAGTGGGAAGTGCTGAAATACTCCCTAAGGGCATGACTGTGCAGCGGGGGACTAACTAACCCCCTAGGACATGTAATTCAACTTCTGTACTTTTACATTTTTTTATTCTCAAAAGAGTTTTCATAGATTTTCTTTCTTTTACAAGAGATCAGCATTCTTCACATACATTTTGGTTAACTACCCAATTCGATGCTTTCTCCTCAATAGAAGACAACCTAACAATACCATCAGTAAAAAGGTTTTGTTTTAATTTGTTGAGCCACAACAAAATCAATGCATCCATTCTGCAAAAAATACATTCTGCATTATTCAAAGCATTTGGAATAATGATGGATTCTGGATTGTACGTGTGTGTGTCTGAGATCCTGCATAGGGAGACAGAGAGAACACATTTCTGGCTACCCCATAGCCATTTAGTGGCTAGTGGAAAATGGGATGGTGGAGAAATGTTCCACTACAACATCATCATCATCATCATCATCATCATCATAATCATCATCATCATCGGGCCGGAGGTTTAGCAATAGAGCCGGAGGTTTAGCACAGCTGGTAAATCATCAGTAACTATACGATATATGATCTATCAATCAAAAGGTTGCTAATGCGAAGCCCCGGGTTGACGTGAGCTGCCAACTGCCTAGCTCATTGTTTACCTAAGCAATTTGAAAACAGTAGCTGTAATTAGAGAAATTAGGTACCGCTAAAGTGGGGGAGGTGTTTTACAACACCATAAAAAAAAGAAGATCAGAAAATGCTGAAATGAGGAAGCCCTGATGGCTCTTCATCATAGAGGATGAAGCGACAGCACCCCCTGTGGACTCGAGCCCAACCATCCATGGCATTGAAACAACACCTCCTTCTGTTCTGTCTGTCTGTGTACTGTCTATCCAAATAGCACTGAATGTTTGCCATGTATGTGTACTTGTGATCCACGCTGAGTCCCTTCGGGGTGAGAAGGGCGAAATATAAATAAAGTAATAATAATAATAATAATAATAATAATAATAATAATAATAATAATATGCATCCCCAAGGATCAGAAAGTTGACAACATTACTGTGTATTTGGCTATAGAATTGTCACATACTTCCCCATTTACTCCACCAAACACTAAATATCCATGTTCCACACTCAGAATTAAGCAGATCTAGAGGATGTAGAGTCATGGCATGAGTACAACAGTGAATTGATACATTGCTTCCTCTTCATTGGCAAAAAAGTCCTATGCCAATCTGCATTAAAACTTAGCCACAGAAAACAAGAAATTATAAAGCTGCTGTTGGACTCAGCAATTATTTGGAAGATGGAAAGTACCTATTCTATCTCTGCTATTTGCTCTTAGACTAATGGAAATATAGCAAAAGAACATTTATGATGGGGGTATTTTTACTTTAAAAAACTGCACTAAGCATAAGAGCTCCAAGGAATTATATTGTCCCCAAGGACAATATATATGGAAACTGGCATTGTATTTGCACATTGTCTACAAATAATACTATCAAAGTGGTAATATTCTTATAATGATAAAGTCTAGAGGGATAAAATGAAAGGCAAATTCATCTCTGATCATGGCAACATAACTGATGTACTCAATTATGTACAATTGTACAATGTACAATTTCCCCACAGTACTATATTAACATTGGCTCTAGTCTGATTCCAATAATAAAATATTCCACTAAGGTGATGCAGCAATTTTAAGAAATCCGAGTTCTGACAAAAAAAATATGTTGCAACAGATGCCATTGTATCCCAGATCCAGGGCAAAGTCAGCTCTGCACAATGTGATGCACCCTTGCTGAAGCTGAAGTGCAGTAAAGATTACCCAGTGGGAAGTGCTGAAATACTCCCTAAGGGCATGACTGTGCAGCGGGGGACTAACTAACCCCCTAGGACATGTAATTCAACTTCTGTACTTTTACATTTTTTTATTCTCAGAAGAGTTTTCATAGATTTTCATTCTTTTACAAGAGATCAGCATTCTTCACATACATTTTGGTTAACTACCCAATTCGATGCTTTCTCCTCAATAGAAGACAACCTAACAATACCATCAGTAAAAAGGTTTTGTTTTAATTTGTTGAGCCACAACAAAATCAATGCATCCATTCTGCAAAAAATACATTCTGCATTATTCAAAGCATTTGGAATAATGATGGATTCTGGATTGTACGTGTGTGTGTCTGAGATCCTGCATAGGGAGACAGAGAGAACACATTTCTGGCTACCCCATAGCCATTTAGTGGCTAGTGGAAAATGGGATGGTGGAGAAATGTTCCACTACAACATCATCATCATCATCATCATCATCATCATAATCATCATCATCATCGGGCCGGAGGTTTAGCAATAGAGCCGGAGGTTTAGCACAGCTGGTAAATCATCAGTAACTATACGATCTATCAACTGAAAGGTTGCAAGTTTGAAGCCTCAGGACGGTGTGAGCAGCCAACTGTCAGCCCTGCTCACTGTTTACCTAAGCAGTTCGAAAACAGCTTTAGCTGTAATTAGAGAATTAGGTACCGCTAAAAGCGGGGAGGTGTTTTACAATGCCATAAAAAAAGAAGATCAGAAAATGCTGGTAGGAAGACCTGATGGCTCTTCATCATAGAGGAAGAAGCCACAGCACCCCCTTGGACTTGAACCCAACCTTCCATGGCACCTCCTTCTGTTCTGTCTGTCTGTGTATGTCTATACAAAAGCGGCATTGAATGTTTGCCATGTATGTGTACTGTGATCCCCTGAGTCCCCTTCAGGGTGAGAAGGGAAATAAATAAAGTAATAATAATAATAATAATAATAATAATAATAATAATAATAATAATATGCATCCCCAAGGATCAGAAAGTTGACAACATTACTGTGTATTTGGCTATAGAATTGTCACATACTTCCCCATTTACTCCACCAAACACTAAATATCCATGTTCCACACTCAGAATTAAGCAGATCTAGAGGATGTAGAGTCATGGCATGAGTACAACAGTGAATTGATACATTGCTTCCTCTTCATTGGCAAAAAAGTCCTATGCCAATCTGCATTAAAACTTAGCCACAGAAAACAAGAAATTATAAAGCTGCTGTTGGACTCAGCAATTATTTGGAAGATGGAAAGTACCTATTCTATCTCTGCTATTTGCTCTTAGACTAATGGAAATATAGCAAAAGAACATTTATGATGGGGTTTTATTTTACTTTAAAAAACTGCACTAAGCATAAGAGCTCCAAGGAATTAAATTGTCCCCAAGGACAATATATATGGAAACTGACATTGTATTTGCACATTGTCTACAAATAATACTATCAAAGTGGTAATATTCTTATAATGATAAAGTCTAGAGGGATAAAATGAAAGGCAAATCCATCTCTGATCATGGCAACATAACTGATGTACTCAATTATGTACAATTGTACAATGTACAATTTCCCCACAGTACTATATTAACATTGGCTCTAGTCTGATTCCAATAATAAAATATTCCATCCTATTATGGATCAGGATAGCCTTGATTCAGAGAAATTATACTTTAATGCTGAAGAACAGGTACAAAGATGTCACCAACAGGCCAATAGCCTCATGTTTAATTGTAACAATTCTGTACTTCCATCTTGTGTTGTGTTTAAAACTAAACCTTGTACCAACACAAAGGCTTTTCTCCTTCACATTGTGTACTGGACAATGCACATCAAGATGTTTCCACTAGCAGTATGAAATTCAAGTCACTAAATGTTGTAATAATTGTATATTGCATCAAGACAAGCCCTCGGGTTAATGTATAGATAGCCACCACCATTGGAGTCTCCGGATCCTGCCTGCTAAATAAATATATGGAATCTGGTCCATATTTTTACATGTAAAATTAATGCCATTTTAATCTGTTTCCAGAACATTGTCTGAAAAATTCTATAAGCATTGTTTATGCATTAGAAAGACAGAGACTGATGATGGTGATAAATATGATGAATTGATTTGTAATTAGAAGTCTGTGAAAGCTTATAAGGAAGCAACAAACATGTCATTGTTGATTCACAGCTGAAGACATATTTTGCTTCAGCTCCATTTACTACAGTACAATAGAATAATTAAACCTAAGTTTTAGCCTTCCAATAAAACCTTGCCCAAAGCAGATGTTTTAGCAGCTGGGTTTTATATCAAACTGGAAGTAACTTTAAAGTGACCAAGACTGAGTTTTCAAATGTTTTCTCAATGCAAATAATTCTCATTGTTTTTGTATCTTTTTCTCTGGCATAACTTAAAAATAAAATTTCTAAAAACATTCAAAAACTGCAAGATTTCTTCAAAAACTAATAAATGTAAAGGCAATTGCTTTGTAACGCTCCAAACATGTGCATGTCAAGGTAGAGGAAAAGATTACTTGCTAGCAATAAAAACCCCATGGATATGTATATACCACCATACTATCATATGATATCTGATTGATCTTACCCAAATTCACTGTGTTCTGGCACGGCTGTGCCAGGGGTTTGAATTCCCTTAGTCTTTCTTTGCTTGTTTGCATGAATCCCTTTAAGGCATGCATCTTGCAATCTGGCAGCTTCCCCCAGGGTGCAGCCATAGGGCCAGCAACCTGCCAGTCATCGTTAAGTTCTTTAGTTCCTCCCCTTTTTCCAGGTTTGGAGGGAAAAGGGATCTTTAGCTCAGTTATCACGGAGAAGTCTTTCCAACAGGACGTGTGAGATTCTCCCACCTGTAGAAAGTTTCGTTTCTCACAAACTTCGGGGGGAAACAGTTCTAAAAGCTTTTGCTGGGAAATCTACGACCCCACCCTTGCTGGGGTTAAAGAAACAGATCCACAGCATTCGTGGAAAAAATCCAAAGGACACCAGCTGGAAAATCTGCAGAGTCTTGGCCGGTAAGGTCTACTCGGGTTACCCATAAAGCAAATTGGAACCGGGAGTAGGGCCCCACACCAGCCTAAGAACAGATTGCCCAGGGAGGGGTCAAAGGATTTCCTTTATAGAAGAAAGAAACAGTTCATGAAGCAAGTTGCCTGTCCATTGTGGGCAAGTTAAGAAGTATTTGATTGATTTGTTGAAGATTTAAGCATTAATAAAGAACCTTGTTAAACTTTCTAAGCTTCTAAAGACTTTGTATAGGGAAATACACAGGGCCTCTCAGCCGAGGAACCCCGGGCATCCCGCTGGGCATGTAGAGACCACGTCCTGTTAATAGACAATTGCTACAGGCCCAGCGTGTGACAGCACACAGTGTGTCAAAGGTCTTTGCAAGATTGATGAATGCCATGCACAGAGGTTGATTTTGTTCCTTGCATTTTTCTTGGAATTGTCATGCAGTGATATTCACTGTTCTTCTGGAGGGGAACGACTCCCAAAATGACCCATTTAAGGTGTCAAACATGCATTATTGCCCCAACCTTATTTCCATATTCATAGCTATGATTCTACTTCTTGTTGACAGAAGCTTTCCATTGCTGTAGAATCACATATCTAAAAGATGGGAAGCTCTTTAACCTCAGCAATCTGAAAGGCAAAGTAAGGTAACAACAACTTATGTTATAGAACTCCAATATGCTGATGATAGTCTGTGCTCATTCAGTGGAAGACCTACAAGCCACTTTCAACATTTTTGCAGAAGCATATGAAAAGCTTGGTCTCTCACTGAACATCGAAAAAAACAAAGTCCTCTACCACCCGGCATGAAACAATCCCTCTGCAATGCCAGTAATTCAAGCTTAATGGTGTAATGCTAGAAAATGTTGACCATTTCCGCTACCTTGGCAGCCACCTCCCCACAAAAGTCAACATCAGTAGTGAAATACAACATCATCTGAACTCTGCTAAGGCAGGATTTTTTCAAATGAAGCAGAGAGTGTTCGAGGATTAAGACATTTGTAAAGATACCAACATGCTTGTTTATAAAGCTACTAGCCATCCCCTGCCACACGTTGCTGTGGCCCAGTCTGGTTATCTGGAAAATAAAAGTAATGAGAAACTGTTGGTTTCTAATATATGTAATGTCTTGATGCTTGTGGGTAAACAGTATTCCTGGGTTGTTGTAGGTTTTTTCGGACTGTATGGCCATGGTCTAGAGGCATTCTCTCCTGACGTTTCGCCTGCACTTTGGCAAGCATCCTCAGAGGTAGTGAGGTCTGTTGGAACTAGGCAAAAGAATTTATATATCTGTGGCATGACCAGGGTGAGACAAAGGACTCTTCTCTGCTAGAGCTAGGTGTGAATGTTTCAACTGACCACCTTGATTAGCATACAATGGCCTGACTGCGCCTGGGGCAAACTTTTGTTGAGAGGTAATTAGATGTCCCTGTCTTTTCCTCTCTGTTGTTGTGCTGTTGCAATTTTAGAGTTTTTTTAATACTGGTAGCCAGATTTTGTTCATTTTCATGGTTTCTTCCTTTCTGTTGAAATTGTCCACATGCTTGTGGATTTCAATGGCTTCTCTGTGTAGTCTGACATGGCGGTTGTGAGAGTGGTCCAGCATTTCTGTGTTCTCAAATAATATGCTGTGTCCAGGTTGGTTCATCAGGTGCTCTGCTATGGCTGACTTCTCTGGTTGAAGTAGTCTGCAGTGCCTTTCATGTTCCTTGATTCGTGTTTGGGCAATGCTGTGCTTTGGTGGTCCCTATGTAGACTTGTCCACAGCTGCATGGTACACGGTAGACTCCTGCAGAAGCAAGAGGATCCCTCTTGTCCTTTGCTGAATGTAGCATTTGTTGGATTTTCTTGGTGGGTCTGTAGAAAATCCAACAAATGCTACGTTCAGCAAAGGACAATAACACTTTCAAAACAAGAACAGAAAAAATTTCAAATGTTGTTACATAGTATTGTTATTTCCCCATCCCCATGTTCTATTTTTCATGTACTATTTAGAATTTGCTCTTCCCCAGTACAACTATTGTGTATATCCTGGGTACTGTATATTCAACAATATTCCTCTTTTTATTTTGAACTGGGTTTTTCAGTCCGATTTTCTTTTGTTGTGCTGTTGGGCAAGGACACAAGATCCCAATAGGCATGTGTATTTAGAACACATATGAATTCATTCATATACTCTGGAGGCCATGTGGGGAAAGGTCATACATTCTGGAACATGTAGTCTATTGAGAATAAGATTCACAGCTTAGAAACTGACAAGCATCAAAGGAGGGGGATTTCACTCTGACATAGTGGAAAGTGCAAACAGCAGGGATATCTCTGTTATGGTTCCTGGAGCTAGAGAAGGTCCACCTGCTTTGGGAAAATAGAAAAAAGCACCATCTCAGCTGAGTAACAACTATGACCCTCCTGGAGGAAGGAAAGTTGGCCTTATCACATAAAGAAAAATGTTGCACATTGTAAACTAACAAAATTGTGTCCTATTATTCAACTCACTTTCTGTGTCTCTTATTTCCATTCTCCAAGTGTGGAGGTAGTATAAAGTATAGTATCCTTCCCTAAATGACATAAACTTGTTGTTTGCATAATAATAATAATAATAATAATAATAATAATAATAATAATAATACCACTTTCAATATTCTATTCTCACTATTGCTTAAGGAACATGGAAGCTGGTATTCACATCCATGGGACCTGTTAATATTAATATTCATTTTCTAAAAGACAGTTCCTAAAAGCAGAACTTATATTATCAGTCACTTTATAAATGATTGTGCATAAATTGAAGGAGCAAGTGTTCCGTTTTCTTTCCCCTTTGAATAATATATAATGCTCCAAAGTAACCAGCATATTTATATTGCCAAATAAAAGCATTTGAAGAGGACAGTTAAATGAATGTTGTAAAAGCACATTATATGGTAGTCTTTATTTCTGCCTTTACTGGCGTTGGTTTAGATGTGTTTCTATAATAGTGAACAATTTGACAACCAAAAGTTTTTTAGAGTGTCTTTCTTCCTATTATTTTTAATGTCACAGCAAATAAGAACTTTCTGCCTGTTTCCATGATATAGAAGCCAACAGATGTAGCATGGACAGCCACCTCCTACTTCTGGCTAATGGGAAAAAACTGCCATAAGGTCTGGATTGGAAATCCTCTCACTGCTTCGAATATTCATGAACTTTCTCACTTCCCTGTGATAGCACTGATTGATTAGTACCTAAACTATCAACCAGGCACCACCTCCAGATTCCAATAGTCAGAGCAGTTTTTAGGCTTCTAATTTCAATTAGGTGAGTCATGATTCAATGAATATGCAGTTCTAAGACTTAATCCGATGTAACATCTTGAGAGAAAGTACCTCTGTGAGACAAAATACAAAACCAGGAAACAACAAGATTTGTACTTTTGGGGAACAACCCCTTGTGGCTTCTCTTGAACTATTCTATGATCTTTACCCTAAACCTTGGTTTGCACTGGAAAGTTATAAGGCAGTGTTTCTCAACCTTCCTAATGCCAGGACCCCTTCATACAGTTCCGCATGTTGTGGTGACCCCCAACCGTAACATTATTTTTGGTTCTACCTCACAAGTGTAATTTTGGGACTGTTCTGAATCGTAATGTACAATAGCTGATATGCAGGATGTGTTTTCTTTCACTCAACCAAATTTTGCACTGATACCCAATACTCCCAAATTCAGATACTGGTGGAGTTGTGGGGTTGGGGGAGGGGTTATTGTGTCATTTGGGAAGTTGTAGTTGCTGGGATTTATAGTTCACCTACAATCAAAGAGCATTCTGAACCCCACCAACGATGGAATTGAACCAAACTTGGCACACAGTTCTCCCATGACCAGCAGAAAATACTGGAAGGGTTTGGTGGGCATTGACCTTGAGTTTGGAGTTGTAGTTCACCTACATCCAGAGAGCACTGTGGACTCAAACAATGATGGATCTGGACCAAACTTGGCACGAATACTCAATATGCCCAAATATGAACACAGATGGAGTTTGGGGAAAATAGACCTTGACATTTGGGAGTTGTAGTTACTGGGATTTATAGTTCCCCTACAATCAAGGAGCATTCTGAACCCCACCAATGACAGAATTGGGGCAAACTTCCCACACAGAACCCTCATGACCAACAGAAAATACTATGTTTTCTTGAGTTTGGGAGTTGTTGTTCACCTTCATCGAGAGAGCATTGTAAATTCAATAAAACACCTGGGAACCCACAGGTTGAGAACCACTGCAATAGAGTGTTAGCTGGTATTTCTAATGCTCATACCACTCTGTAATGCATCTCAAAAAATTCAAGCAACATTCACGCTTTCCCCTCTCTCCAGTTCTTTGCCAAAGGCATTCTGTTTCAAAGCATACTTGAGATTTACTTACTAGCTTTGGGTATAATTGGCAGTTAAAATATGCATTGGGCATGTGATGTGGTGTGCATTTGAAAGACCTGTTGCTAACCTAATGTGAAGGCAGAACAATTATTTCCCCTGTATTGTTACCTACTTAAGCAATTCAGATGTAATACTTGAAGCAGGCGTTAATTCTTTTGCCCTAAAAACTGTTTTCAACTTTAGTAACTTATTATTCAGATTGATAGGGAAAGCACATGATTGATCAGCATTATCAAATGCTAATATAGAAGTGCTACTCTTTGATAAAGCTAGACTGCATTCAGAGGGACACTTTCGGCTGTGGGCAGTGAGTTGGTTAGTTGTCAAAGTATGGACAAAGCAGGGGGGGAACTGTTGAGGAAGATACTTCTTGTAACTAGTAATCCTGGAAGTTATCATCTAAAGCAATAACATTTTTTCAAAGCTTAGGATATGGTTTGGTGGTCAAAACTAGCCAAGACCAATAAGGCCTCCCCTGCCCCATTTCTAAAACAGCAATTTGAAAGTCACGGATGGTATGTCCAAGGAGATTGAAATGTTCTGCCAACCATTACCATTCCTAATTTCAAGTGTGTGTCTATTTAAATTCTTGCATAGGTACTGTCTTCTTTTGTCTAGTGTAGAGTGCAAAAGACCATTGTTGATTTTTTTTAAAAATCAAAAGAAAATTAGAAAGGCAATTGGTGAACTGGAATATATTCAAAATTGCCGATCTAGTAGTAAAAGGTATGTAGAGAAACAATGGTTCTTTGGCATACTATACATATTAATATGTATTTTCATCATAGGTTACAATAGAATTCACCTCAGAATATTTTCACAGCACAAGAGAACCTACTGCCAGATTGGCATAAATTATTCTTTTCACTGCTTGGCACTACGGACACAGAATTTTCAATTTAAATGGTCTTACATTACTGGTTTAAGGTTTATTACCAGGATCATAATTTGCATCTTTCTTTATCCCATTCTACGATGATCTCCGACAACTATGCTTACTTCCTTACTTAGACGATCCCTCATTGTCCGAGTAACAGGCATATAGCCGGGGGGGGGGGGGGGCTTGAGGGGCTTCAGCCCCCCCCCCCGAAATTCTGATGGTGGTCCGCGAGAAGGCCTTACTGGTACATTATTTAACTGTTATGTTTATTCATATCATGATCTGATCACCATGCTCAATATATCCCATATGCATGGGGGTATTGGGGTAACGATACAAAAGGTTTGCTAGGGTAGACCCTCACTCAGACTCACCCCCCCCCCCCGAATCAAACTCAGCTCCTCCCAAATCAAAATCCTGGCTACGGGCCTGCCAAATAAGATTGTCCCCCAAGATCGGTGTACTGGCGGTGGGTATGTAGGTGACAGTGAAGCCCTATTCTTGATCTGCATGTTCTCCTGCAGTGAGGGCATCGGTTTCCAGGTGGAAAGTGGTCCCAGTCAGGGTTGGTTTGACACGCCTTCCTCTTGGCACGTTTCTCTCTTTTGCTTTCCGGCGGTCATCTGTTTCAGCTGAGCCTTTGTTTGGGTCCTGCCCAATCCATTTTCCCTGAATCTGGAATTGCCAAACCAAATCGTGCACACCCCTCTTAAATCCTATCATTAGTTGCCACTACTGCACAACCACTGAATCCATTAGATTAACCTACATGTTGGAGCCCCCGGTGGCGCAGTGGGTTTAACCCTGATATAGTAAATGGTGATTGACTTTTCCTTCCTATTGATTTTTGGTCCCACTGGCCATATAACATGTCTAGCCAGGTCTCTCCAGTAGCACATTTATGTCTGCTAAAAATACATCTTTTTGATTAACTGTAAGTAGGATCGTTGCTATTATTTTAAAGAAAAGTGAATGAATATTTCCTTTCAGCGAATTGTTTTAAGTATTACTTTTTCTGGTACTTCTCCAGTTGAACAACATGTGTTCCTGGATTGCACTGTATCTCCCAAGCAGTGTCAACTTCTGCCTCCCCCACCCCCATACACTATATTATTAAATCAGAATCATTTGACGCTACAGTGGTAAGCACAAGCAGGCATCCTGTAGATGATGAAGAAAAACAAGTTTAGCAGTAAAGCAAATAGAAAATATTGATCTCTCTTTAGATACTGTAAGAGAAAATCATCTGTAAAATATATCTCCCTTTATTCACTCCTGATCAGTGTCCTTCGCCATTTAACAACTAGAGACACCGTGGAATGAATGTAACCTTGAACAACAGGAAACTTTCATACAAACACAACCCCCCCCCCCCCAAAAAAAATGGCCCATTTTACCAGAAGAAAGGTTCAGGGGTTGTATGTAAAGAAAAATAAAAGAATAGTTAATTTACTGAGTCTCTCAAGACCTTTTTTCAGCTTGGGCAGAGAAGAGAATTACAGACAATTCTAAGTAGAAGAGGAAATGAAGAGAAAGTCYGTAAGATATATCATCAGATTATGTCCACAGTATTGCTTAATARACACTAGAAGACTCTGGACATGAATAAACCATTAACTACCCCTTAACATGCGGATACAAGAGTGTGGTGTGTATCTGCCAAATGGAAGCACTTTATTCATCTGTCATCTTCTGAGATGGTATCAGTTCCGAAATACGTTTTTGTATTTTGTTTTTGTTTTGCTTCTTTTACTTCACCGGTGACTCTGCAGGAGATGTAAGATACCCAGAAACAGATATTTAAGATATTTTCTGATCCAGTGAACATTGCTTTCCCCCCTGTGCTCTCCAGTATTACTGTATATTGGAAAATTATGACTTGAAGTTCATATGTTGGCAGTTTCCGAGACAAAATATTGATACACAATCTTTGGCGTATTGTATAAGTATAGTACTAAGCTAAGAGACTGGTTGGACAGAATATGTTAACATTCTTAAAGTGCTGGGTCCTTCTTCACCATATCCACACAATTCCCTTAATGTTCTTGTTATTGTTTGCCTTCAGATCATCTCCAGCTTATAGTGACCCTAAGGTTTTCTGAGGCTGAAAGAAGGTTTCCATGGCTGAATAGGAAATGAAACCTTAGTCTCCATAGTTGTAGCCCAACAATCAAACCACTACAGCATGTTGATTTTTACATCAAATTGCCACTTCATTGCTAAGGAATTTAAAGTGAAATCTGCTAGTTGTTCTCAGTATTTCAAAAAATCTCCTTGAGTTAACAGTTATTTTCCATATTTGGTTATTGCTTTCAATCCCACACTTACATGTTCATTCTATTTTAATGTTTTATGCCTGTAATGTTAGTCCAAGGTAACATTTAAGTGTATTCCAAACACACTGAACATAATACCAAAGTTAGCAATAAAATGAAGAGTATAGTAGGAATTTCCATGCACAAAGCCACAACTTGCTTTATTTGATACAGCTGTAAATGGGGATGGAGTCAATACATAGGTCCTAGATCCCATTATTGACCAGTCAACCTGCTGAGCCGATAACACAAACCAGATAGAAGCAACAAAAATGTACCAGTGCCTAAATCAGGAAAAAATAGAGACTAGTAGGAAGAAGCTCTGTGTGTGTACCTGTCCACCACTGATCCCTCCTCCAAGATGGCCAAAAAGGCCAGATCCCACATGGGATGGTTGGAGAGTCTGAAAATGGGGCTAGATCCAGGGCCCATGCCAAATCCATCCAAGTCATGACAATGGTAAAATAACAGCACAAGTCATACCACAAAAAATGAAGAAAAACAGGGAGGGTAGGACAGGGAATATCCAAAGGCAACTGAGCAAGTGCCAGGTAATTTTTGGTGGTGCTTACCTGTTGGGAATTGCTCATCTTCAGAAGAGGAAGGGGAGCAGGGAAGTGCTCAGGAATTGGAAGGAGAAGAAGAATCAGACAATGAGAGTTTGAAAGTGCCCACATTTATAGAGAGACAAAAAGAGACAAAGCACAGACACCGTTCAACCAGAATGGCTGCTAAAAACATTGAGCTTGGTAGACACCCTTCCTCCTCCTGCGTGGAGAATTCAAGGCTATAAATCAGAGGCAGGAGTAGTCAGCTTTTGCTGGTAACAACGACCCTGATACTGCTGTTTTCACTCCTATGGAATTTGCTTTGTGTCTGCTCCTAAGAACTTAGTTCATCGTCTGTCGTCTGATGGAAGACTGGTGTTTCTTTTTTAGGACCTTGTAGAATACTTGAATTTGTGTCTGGATTAAGACTTCCTTGCTTTCTTTTTCACATTTCAATTGCATTTGCTTACCTTTTGTGTTTGCTGAAGGAAAACATTTTTCTTTTACTTTAATATTGTCTAAAGGTTGTTTTTGAAGGGCAATTCAGGACACTACCCTACAGTGGCAGTTGGTGACTGAGGCAGGTAAGTGAGTGAGGCAGGTACAATCACTTCTGGTTTTAGTCCAGACTGTGAAAGAACTATCTAAGATATTGAACATAATTGGAAATAAGGTTTAACCCCTTGGACTCCTCACTGAAAATTCAAACTAAAATATGGAGTGGATTCACCATTATCCTTAAAACGCAATCATAAGCCACCACTGATAGGTTGTTCTTAAAGGAAGCAGAAGGTTAGAAATAAGAATAGTAAAATATTAAGCAACTGCAGGTGTTTTGGTCTGCTGCTTTCATAATATATCAACAATTAAATTGATAACTAGACATTGTAATATAAAACAACTGAAAATGTCTATTTGTCTGCCCCTAGTTTAGAAGTATGTTTTATTCCAGGGTGGCATGAACTGGATCACAGCTCTGAATCAGCTATAGATGAGGAGACAGTCAAAATCAGAAGGTCAGCAGTTTAGACCACAGTCATAGAAGAGTGTAAAACTGTAACTGATTCAGAGGCAGTTTCCACAGGGATTCCTAAACAAAATCCCTTGAATCTGCAGCCCTAAGCCTGATGCTCACAACAAACAATAACTAGCATCCTGAATTGCAGTTATAATTTTGTAATCTAGAGTAACAAATTCATTAACTTCTCTGTATTCAGGTATGCTATGTATTGATGACTTTTTATGGTTGTGCAACTCTGTGGTGGGATGGGCTAGATGCATTGCCCCACTTACCCACACTATAAACCTCCATTGGTCAAAGTGACTCCCATGAATTTAAGGTGTGTTCCAGGGGTCAATTCCTTAGGTTATTTGTAACTAAATCTACATCAGAGGGAGTAGACTTAGGGTTCGTCTACATTGTAGAATTAATGTAGTCTGACAACACGTTAACTGTCATGGCTCATTGCTAGAGAATCATGGGATTTGTAGTTTGGTGGGGTACCAGCATTCTTTGAATGAAAGTGCTAAAGATTCTGTAAAACAGGCATGGGAAAACTTTGGCCCTCCAGGTGTTTTGGACCTCTGGGCTGTTAGGAATTGTGGGAGTTCAAGTCCAAAACACCTAGAAGGCTGAAGTTGGCAAATGCCTGGTGTAAAATTACAACTTTTGTGCTTTTATAGTACTGAGTCATGCCAGGTAAAGTGGTGTCAAAGTACATTAATTTCACATAGAGGTATCCTTGGTTTCTTAAAGTTTATGCTACCAACTTTGTTCTTTCAGTTAGTCTCCTAAGATGCTACAAGTTTCCATATTTATATTTACAAATGTGGTGTAGGATCTTGGACCCTACTTCCACAGTTATCACCATACTAAGAAAAAAGTGCATCCTGAAATGTATTTATTTACCACACTTGTACCGAGCACATTTCACCCCAAAGGGGAGTCAGGGTGGCTTTACAAAGTGGTAATCTGAGCTGAAAAAGAGAAAAGACCTAATATAAACTTCTGACTTTGTCTGATTGCTGACTTGGAGCTCTCTGGGGTACTGCAGCGCTGGCTTGCGTTGCCCAATCATAAAGAATAATGAAACAATTGGCGCTCGAAGGAGGAATCTGAAATGCAAGCTGCAGCTACAGCATAGCTGATAAATGGTCAATGAGCCTCCAGCCAGAACCCACGACTACCAGAAGTCTATTCATTGCTGAATACTACTCTCCGACATTAACTAATGGTTAATTAAAATCTGCTTTTCTAAAGTCGTTAGCCACTGGTAATAGCTGCCTATTAAGCAACATGGGGAAAATTTGCTCCAATTACTTTAATGCAGTGTACAACTGTATTAGCTTTCTTAGCTGACAACTGATGATGCAGCCTCATGCTTAGTTTATCATACGCTAAGACACCTAGGTCTTTTTTGCATACATTGCTACCAAGCTTGCTTCCCTCATTCTATATTTATGTGTTTGATTTTTTGGTATCTTAATGAAAGACTTCACACTTGTCTTTCTTGAACTTTTAATCTTGATCCTGTCTCCTGAGATATCGACTAGCCCTCTAGCTTTGTATTAGCTGCAAATTTGGTAAACAATCAACCTGTGTCCTCTCCCAGGTCATAGAAATGTTGAACCATACAGAGGATTGGATGCTTTCACATTAAAGAATTTTAATATTATTATTCCACTTTTAACTACCGGGGTTCTGTCCCATTGAATCCTGGGACTGGCATTTCAAGGAAGGGCAGTTATCATTCTCAGCCAGAGAATGCTAATTCCTCATCAGACTACAAAGCCCAGAATTTCATAGTTGGTGTTCTTAAAGTAGAACTATAGTGTGATAACTGTGCAATGTGCAGGGGCTTCTCTTCAGGGCCCTGCGGTTCATGTTAGAGTTCCATTTTTTCCCCATTGCCTTTGGTTAGCACAATAAATGTTTTGAACCTGAGTCCCAATTCAGAAGATGCCCAGACATTAATTAGCATTCAGTTAGCTCAGCCAACTTAGGACTTCTTGTCATTGCTTTGCCATCTTGTCAGAAAATATATTATGTAAATGTTTAGTGGCTGTTTCACTTTCCATCACATCCAAATTGTCTACATACTAAGCTTGATCTATCCAATTTATGTAGACTTCTAATGAGCAATGCATTATTTTTGAGATGTTCATAGACATACAGCTTAATAGTCTGAATTTTATCTACTATTGACATTAGGCTGATTGGCTTGTAGTTCCCAGAGTTCACCCCCACCATAACCCACCCAGACATACTTCTGTAAAATAGAGGAGAACACCTACTGTCTCCAGGCTTCAGGCATCGCACCCATTCCCCAGGAATTCTCAAATATTACTGACATCTTCCTAACATCAGTAATTTCCAGAGGCATCTACAGATCTCATTCATCTGTATCTTGAAAGTTGAACTTATTAAATGTAGTTAGGTATTGTTAGGTAAAGGTAAACATTTCCCCTGATATTAAGTTCTAGTCATGTCTGACTCTGGAAGGTGGTGCTCCTTTTCTAAGTAGAAGAGCTAGCATTGTCCATATAGACACCCAGGGTGGAGTCTCTCATTTGGTATCAGCCATGCATTGAGGTTCCGGGTTTTAGCCTGCTACTTTTGGACTCTCGCTTGCTTAGGTCCCACAATTCTAACAGCTGGTAAGCTGGCTGGGATTTCTGAAAATTGAAACACCTGGAGGCCCAAAGGTTGAGAACCACTGGTCTATGAGCATTTACTTTTCCAGATGCTGAGATTTTATTACACAATGGAATAGAAACTGAGATTTTCAGTTGCTACATAAGTATTTCCAACATCATATTTCTGCAGCATGACTGCATGGAGTGCTTTTACCTTCCCACAGAAGTGGTACCTATTGATCTACTCATGTTTTTGAACTGCTAGGTTTTCTCCTCTTTTATCTGTGATACACATTTTGTCCCTTTAATAAGTAAAACTGTCATCAGTTTGTTGTGCTGGCATGATAAGGAATCTTACTTACAGCTTCATCTCTGACACCAGCTGGCTTGAGGTGTATCGTCTTTAATTATTAATACATGCAGATATAATAGGATAGAGACAACGGGCTCCTTTTTAAGAATATGGCTTTAATTTTAATCAGTCTGAATTATATTATATCCCAAGATTTGAATGCCACATTACATTAACAAAGCCATTTTCAAATATTACCTTTGTAATATACCCCTCCCCCTTATCTAATGTTCAGCTTAATTAATTATCTAAAGACTATCAGGGGCTGAACAATACTGCAACATAAAATCAATGGGAGTCTTATGTGTCTGTAAAGGCAGCTCCAGTAAGAGATGTAGGAACCGAGTAACAGAGACAGATATGTAAGACAAAAGGCTTATGGAAGGAGAAGGAGTCTGGTAAGAAATGTTCTAACAAAGAAGCCATTTTTTAAAAGTACTAGGATTAAAATATGAAAGCATCTATTACTTTCCCAAACTGGATTACTGTCTTCTCTGGACCATAATTTTGGAAGTAAACCATAAAGCTCTATAACAATATAATTCTTGAATATATATCCGCATTCCAAACTGAACTCGTTTCAAATCAGTAGTATTATATCTCAGTATAAAACAAAACAAAAAAAACCCTCCAATTTAATGAATTCTTATTTCAATATTACAACAGCAAATGATAGAAGCAGTATACAATGCTATCATTTTTGAAAGTTAGACTAGAGCAGATTTGGGCTGGCCTATGGTCCCTTTCTACACATCGAGGATCTCAGATACATGTAATAGGGCAAATACATGATTTCAGAACCTTTGGATTAGCCAAGATATTTCTGTGCAGAATGCAGAGTTGAATTCATGTCCCGGGACATGATGAATTCATGTCCCAGCATTGAATGTTTGCCGTTTGTATGTTGTGATCCACCCTGAGTCCCCTTCAGGGTGAGAAGAGTGGAATATAAATGTTTTAAATAAATAAATAAATAAAACATGTGTATGCTTCTTCTTCAAAATTCAGGGAATAAGAGTAGACAGGAAGCAATGCTGGAAATATGACATAGCAGAGAAGTGTGATAATTCATTAAACAGAGAGAATAGTTATTTAGAAGAACAACCAGAGCATCTATGTTTGCAGAATGTACAAGATGTGTTTACTAGCATGGATAAACCAACTCCTTCATGACTAGATCCAGAAGCAGATTAAGCATCCTTCGTCAGTTCTAACTGCTACTGCCCTGGTCATAGAGAGCGAGAAGAAGAGGCATGCACAATCTCATCGTGTCTAGGTTCAGAAGGAAAGTGCTGCCTTCATTCCCACTGCTGGTGCCCTGGCCATGGAGGAAGAAAAGAAGAGACATACACAACTCCATCATGTATAGGTTCAGAAGAAAAGTCCTTCCTTCATTGCCACTGCCCTGGCCATGGAGGGAGAGAAGAAGGAGCATGCATAACTCCAGTATGTCTAGATTCAGAAGAAAAGCCCTTATTCCAGTGGTTCTCAAACTGTGGTTCACCAGATGTTTTGGCTTCAATTCCCAGAAATCCTAACAGCTAGTAAACTGGCTGGGATTTCTGGGAGTTGTAGGCCCAAACATCTGGGGACCCACAGGTTGAGGGCCACTACCTTATCAATTCCCATTGCCACAGCCCTGGCCATGGAGGGACAGAAGAAGAGACATGCACAACTTCATCATATCTAAGTTCAGAAGAAAAGCCCTTCCTTCTCACTGCTACTGCCTTGGCTGTGGAAGGAGAGAAGAAGAGACAGTATGTGCTGGATGCTGACTGCCATCCCCTTTCCTTATGTGTCATGACTTAGATTGCAAGTCTGGGGGCAGGGAACAATTTTTTATTATAAAATATATAAAATATCATAACAGTATATAAAATTAATGGTAATAGTACTACTAATAAAACTATTGATAACCCTTCTAAAAAACAATATTTGACAAAACAGATGGTGCTTCAGATGTTACATTTCCCCATTTTCCACTTTTTTAAAATGTATATGAAAGAGTGGAAGGCTATAGTTGAAAACGCACAGTTGTAAATCTAGAACCATGAAAAATGAATATGTATGTTGTCTTATAGTGCTTCAGATATTTGTTTACATCCGTACCCCTCTCAAGTCTGTTTGTCCTTTGAGGCAATGGAAAGCTCTGGTTTCATATCTGTCTCCGTGTCTTTTCAAAGCTCAAGGGGAGATGTGTTAATATTAGAATCCAAGTACAATGAGGTATAATTTATTAGTTGACACTGGAGACATTAATTTAACAGTGCAGTACAGTCCAAGTTAAACTTGATATAAGTCACAGGAGGCTTTACGGATTCAGCCTAGATTATAGATTTTAATTTCTCAGCTTTCATTTCTGGTAACAATATCAGGCAGGGTTACTTTTTCCTGCAAATTGTGAAACCTCTGGTGAGCACATTTAACAAAGGTGATTATTACAATCAAAGTTGTCAACTTTCATTTATATGGCCTTTTCTCCCATCAGTCAGAAGGTATGCACTCAGAGAAGAAAGGATTAAATTACTTTCAGAATCAATATGCTGGCTGTGATGGGCACGGTGCATTAAATGTACCTGTGGAGGAATGTATAGCTAAATACAGACTCAGAATTGCTCAGCTTGGCCTAGGGCACACATTCTATGTTCAAGGGAAAATACGTTGTTTCTATGTTCCACAATTATAGCAATTTTAATTGCCATGGTTACATCCTACGTAGTTTAGTGAAATATTCGTATTTTTCTGCTTGGAGATTTCCTTGAAACTACAAACTCCAAGTATGTCACTAAAGTAGTGGTTCTCAACCTGTGGGTCCCCAGGTGTTTTGGCCTACAACTCCCTGATTTATAAATCAACACCAGCACTTTGAATTGTGCTCGGAAGCTGATTGGCAGCCAGTGGAGCTGATGCAACAGAGGAGTAGTATGCTCCCTGTACCCCGCTCCTGTTAGTAGTCTGGCTGCCGCTTGCTGGACTAGTTGTAGCTTCCGGGCAGTCTTCAGAGGCAACCCCACGTAGAGAGTGTTGCAGTAGAGTATACGGGATGTAACCAAAGTGTGTACCACCGTGGCCAAGTCAGACTTCCCAAGGTACGGGCGCAGCTGGCACACAAGTTTTAATTGTGCAAAAGCTCCCCTGACCACTGCCGAGACCTGGGGTTCCAGGCTCAGCGATGAGTCCAGGATCACTTCCAAGCTGCAAACCTGCGCCTTCAGGGGGAGTGTAACCCCGTCCAGCACAGGCTGTAACCCTGTGCCCTGTTCGGCCTTTCGACTGATCAGGAGTACCTCTGTCTTCTCTGGATTTAGTTTCAGTCTTTTAGCCCTCACCCAGTCCGTTACATGGCCAAGCACCAGTTCAGGACTTGAACAGCCTCCTTAGTAGCAGGTGGAAAGGAGTAATTATCTATTGGAATAATCCATCTATTGATGGATTTTGCCTGGTTGTAGTGGGGAACAGGGGAACAGCGGAACAGAAGGAAGCAGAATGTGCATGCCATCAGGTGATAGGAACTATTACCTTTGGTGACGGGCCTCTTCCAATGCTGGTTTACCTCCCTCATCAAATAAAGTACTCAATAAGAATTAGAGTACATTCTTTTGTATTGATAACTCAATAGACAACAATCAAAGTTTTAGCTCTACCACACTACACAATAGCTGTAAGCTGGAGCCGATTAAGTCTTACAGTTGTATTCTGGCAGTCAGAAATTTGTCTTAATGCCAAAGCAACATGTGGCAACACATGTTTGATAGGGCAGCAATGAAGTATTTTCTCCAAATATGAACCTCACAGGGAATTTCTCCATGATGATAGAAGAGGCAGAAAGGGCTTGGTTCTCACAGTGTGCTTGCTCTTATCCCATCAATTTTCAGCTCCTTGTCCAGGCAATCCAGTTGGAGGTTTTTTTATGTCTACTTTGAATGCAAGCTCATATTCAACCTCAAGTCTGGCCTTGAGAGACCCTAATTGCTAAACTGTGGATGAATAATTCATTAGACTCCACACCAACCTCCCCCACTTGTTTTGCATTGTTTGAAGAATTACTTTAAATTATTTGAATTACTCTTGTCAAAATAATTCCCTTTACTTTCTTTTCCTTCCCCATGTTCAATAAATCTTAATGGTTGTTTTTTCTATTTTTATTGTATTACTGTGTTTTTTTAAAGACTTTCAGGAAACATGAAACAGGTCGATTGGGAGGTTACATGGAACTGAATATAATATAGCTGACTTCTTCAGTTATCTTCCTAGCCCATCTATATGCAAGAAAAAAAAAATAACCATTAGTCTTTGCAGTCTTTTTCCACGTGGGATCCTTTCCTCTGAGACTTGTAGCTGAACAAACTGAAGTTGGTCTTATCTCTTTTCTTTATAGAGATGTGTTTAATCATAAAATACAATCTCATTATCCAGATGGCCTGGGAAGACATCCAGGATGCAGTATAATCAAAAGTTCAGTAAATGGAGACTTGATTGCAGAGTTACATTGTTGTGGGTCCAAATGGAGGACACACTTGGGTGAACACAATTAATGAGAAATCTGGATCATCAAGACTTGTAATAGTAATTCCATCAGAATACTTTTTTAAAAGCAAATTGCATTTCAAGGTGTGATATGCCTTGTGTTTGGGATCTTTTGCTGTCTTTTCTTATTGTGATTGGTCAACAATGCATTTCTTATGATTGCATTGTTACTTTTATGTCCCAACTTTCCTCCAAAGAGTTCAAGGCCATCCACAGTCTCCCTGCTTAATTTTATTTTTAGCACAACTCTGTGAAGTAGCCTAGGTTGAGACACTGAATTTGACCCAAATTCACTGGGCTTTGCCTTGCTTGTCATAGCTATATAGAATTCCTTGCTTGTTGTTGTTTATTTGTTCAGTTGCTTCCGACTCTTCGTGACTTCATGGACCAGCCCACACCAGAGCTCCCTGTTGGCCTTCACCACCCCCAGCTCCTTCAAGGTCAATCCAGTCACTTCAATGATGCCATCCATCCATCGTGCCCTTGGTCAGCCCCTCTTCCATTTTCCTTCCATTTTCCCCAGCATCATTGTCTTCTCTAAGCTTTCCTGTCTCCTCATTATGTGGCCAAAGTACTTCATCTTTGTCTCTACTATCCTTCCCTCCAATGAGCATTTGGGCTTTATTTCCTGAAGTATGGACTGGTTGGATCTTCTTGCGGTCCAAGGCACTCTCAGAACTTTCCTCAAACACCACAGTTCAAAAGCATCTATCTTCCTTCACTCAGCCTTCCCTATGGTCCAGCTCTTACATCCATAGGTGACTACTGAGGAATCCCATTGCTTTAACTATGTGGATCTTTGTTGCCAGTGTGATGTCTCTACTCTTCACTATTTTGTCAAGACAGGAGATTGCTCTCCTCCCAAGAAGTAAGTGTCTCCTGATTTCCTGGCTGCAGTCTTTGCCTGCAGTAATCTTTGCACCTAGAAATACAAAGTCTGTCACTGCCTCYACGTCCTCTCCTTCTATTTCCCAGTTATCAATCATTCTTGTTGCCACAATCTTGGTTTTTTTATGTTTAGCTGCAACCCAGCTTTTGCACTTTCTTCTTTCACCTTGATTAGAAGTCTCCTCAGCTCCTCCTAGCTTTTGACTATCATGGTGGTGTCATCTGCATATCTAAGGTTGTTAATGTTTCTTCCAGCAGTTTTTACCCCRGCCTTGMATTCGTCAAGCCCCGCTAGCATTACATTATCAAAAGATAAAGGGGGACATCATTAATACACAGCCTGAGAATATTTACAAAAAAAAAAAAAAAMAAAACACTGAGGACTTTTCCCTTCTTWTTATTACACATAAGCCATTTTGTAAGTGCCATAAAGATCAGTGTATAATCATGCATGATTACCTTTAATCAAGGAGGCAAGAGGGAAAGAGAGATAACATTTTTCTGACAAGATAGCAAATGTTTAAATATCTAAAGATGCAGTTAGCAAGAGAGAGCAAGAAGTGGGATGACAAAGTGACCCGAGTGCCCTGTTACTGAACGCTTCTGAAAAGATTCTAAAGGTTTCATTAAGTATAATAACTGATGTTGAACCTGGAATCCTGAGACGAACAAAACACCCTCTTCACAAATTTTCTGCATTTCTATCTGCCCAGCAAGAACCAAGGAATGCCACAGTGCATGACAATGAAAGATATAAAATGTAGAAGGCTGGTTGGATTTTTTAAAAAAAAAAAATACTTGATAGAACTAAGCAATGCTCAGGGGCAACAGATTGATTTCGCCATAAATGCTCACCATTGTTTAAAAGGGGAATAAATTCAATGCAGCAAAACAAGATAATGATAAAACAGCAGGTATTGCTCAGATTTAAGCCTTTTCTATTTTTATGGACAAGATATACCACCATCCTAGAGTGACTAGTGATGCTTAGTTTCAGATTGCATTTGAATAAGGGGAAAACTTAGTGCAATAATTATTTGCAGCACATTTCTAGGAGCACAGGAGACAGCGCACTTGCCCTCCAGCGATTCCCTATCAACAGTATGTTCATAGGATATGACTGTTGAGACAAAGCAGCTGGCAACAATGGCAATTGCTACTAACAGCATGTACAGTTCCTCTTAGGTTTTAACACTCTTTGCGAACATTTAATTAAAGCAGAACTGTCATATTTCATTACTGGTGTCAAGCAAATGTTTTTGCATGTCTCTTAGAAGAAAGGCTTCACAGTAGACTGATGACAACTAGGTGTATAAGAAGTGGAAAGTTAAGCATATAAGAAGTGGTAAGCATGAGCAGGTATGCACTGCTGAAAGGGTCTAGCAATGGAACACCTTTTTATTGGATACTCTTCTGTAGTTTTCCACAGCAAGTCATTATCACACTAATAGGGATGTCCTAAGTGAATATTACTTAGGGTACGCACTTAAGTTACTGATAAGCAGTAATCGAAATTAAGTCGTTAATATCAATTAAGTTATAAATTAAGTTAGACATCTAGCATTTAGGGGTAATTAAAGTAGTTTTTCATGTAGTTGACTTCAGTTAGAATTTCCCTATTCATGTAATCTTCAAATTAAGTTGTTAGTTATTAGTTAAGTGAGACACAATGACAAAGAGCCAACAGTTTCTCACTTCCCAGCTGGTTCTTTACCCAAAACCCAGTTCTGTTGATTTTTTAAAACTGCTTCTTGCTTTTTGTTGGTGCCTCAATTTAAGATATTTCAACACTGAGAGATTACGGTGTTTGGGTGATAATATGGAAACTAATTCAATTGCAAAAAGCTGTAAGAGTTTTTGTTTCTTTTTGCTCTTGATTAGAATAAAATAGGCTTGTGCATTTTGATTGAACCTCAATCTGTTGCTTTTTTTTCAAAATAATTTTTATTGGTAAATAACGTAAATGACATTAAACAAACAAAGTGGAATCCACAACATGCGAGTGTGGAGAAGAGCAAACCATAGACCACCTGCTGCAATACAACCTGAGCCCTGCTACATGCACAATGGAGGACCTTCTTGTGGCAACACCAGAGGAAATCCAAGTGGCCAGATACTGGTCAAAGGACATTTAATCAACTACCAAGCTTGCAAATTTTGTGTTTTTGTCTGTCTGTTTGTTTGTTTTGTTCTGTTAGAAATGTAATACAATTGACTGGTTGCCCCTGACACGACAAATAAATTAAACAAACACATTTTGAACAAACAAATGATTAAAATATCCTAGACATACCTATGATACTTTTTCTTGGTACAGTGAAAGTAGGTGAACATCATAGCGAGAAAAGTAGGAATATAGGAGTGAAGGGGAGGTTAGAACCCGAACCCAAACCTCAATCCATTTCTGATTGCCAGATACCAGAAGCCCCCCATATCCATTTTCTTAAAATGTTTCAAATGTTCAAAAAAAACAATGCTTTTGGGTTTGGAAAGATTAGTCGTTTACAAGAAACATTGCTGGGGGGGACGCCCAACTGTACTCAGTCTTCGAGGAGGCTCTTTCCGTGTCTCCCAGGTTTCCTCCAGGGGCAAACCAAGAATGGGCAACTTGGAAGTCCCTGAACAGACTCAGAAGTGAAGTGGGCAGAACAAAAGACAACCTGGCAAAATGGCACTACCTAAAAGAATCCCACACCTTGTGTGACTGTGGAGCAGAACAGACAACTCTGCATCTGTATGCTTGTCCACTATGCCCTGCCTCATGTACAGAGGAAGAATTGTTGGAGGCTACAGACAATGCCATTGCTGTTGCCCATTTTTGGTCAAAAGATATTTAGCCACCTGCGCTCCTTCTATTTTTATTGGTTTTATACTAATTTATGCAATGCTTTTGATACGAAATAAAAATCCAGTTTCTTGCATCTCCCAAAAATGGATTCACTGCTGACTGAGCATTTTGGTTCCGCATCCAAAAAAGCAGCTCTTTTTGGCCCATTGGCAGCAATGGAGAACTTACGAGGCTCCCCTTTTCCCTGGCAACCTTTTCTTTCTTCCCTTCAAGGGAGCCTGGGTGTCATCAATGAGGTTAAGAAAGCACCCTATCCATGCTATAATGGGGGGGGGGGGGGGACTTCCCGCAGGCTCCCCTTCCTTATCCTTCATTAAGACCTAGATTTAAAAGTGGATCCACCACTCTTTCTGGATACTTTACCTTCTGTTTGTAAATGAGACTGGGTTTAATGCTTCTTAAAGCTGTTTCTACTCTAGAGGAGAGGCAAATGCATTGGATTTCTCTCCCAGCACTAGCAGCATGCCGCACAGCTTTCCAAGGCATTTTAGGGAGACCCATGGAAAGAAGAGTGATAACCTGGAACTATCATTTCTGGACTACCTTACTGCCTGCAATCTCCCTTCTGCTTGGGGTTTTGCTTCCTTAAAGCTGTTTCTACTTTCTACTCTAGAGGAGAGGTAGACTTCTCTTTTTTTTTTTTTGCTGGGTTACCATTATTATCGTTGTGTAGACGGGGGGGGGGGGACGCTGTGGTTC